>CAKAJE020002121.1:92709-157748 GCA_916610135.2 Macropis europaea
AAAATGAACTAATCGGGTCTCCAATTGCCCTATCAAAGAAGTTAGTAGTGCATTTTACTCGTCATTTCATGCGCATTAAGGTGCCGTCTAGCCCAATCCGCTATCTCAAATTGGAGATACGTAAATTGAACAACTGTGATAGAATTACGCATAATTCTTATATTAACCATAATATAAAATGATCTAATCGCGTCTCTGATTGCCCTATCATAGAAGTTTAATAGTGCATTTTACTCGACATTTCATGCGCTTTAAGGAGCCGCTTAGCCCAATACGCTATCTGAAGTAGGAGCTACGTAAATTGAACAAATGTGATAGAATTTCGCTGAATTCTTATATTAACCATAATATAAAATGATCTAATTGGGTCTCTGATGGCCGTATCCGAGAAGGTTAGTAGCGCATTTTATTCGCCATTTCATGCGCTTTAAGATGCCGCCCAGCTCAATACGATATCTCGTGTAGGAGCGACGTGAATTGGACAAATGTGATAGAGTTACGATGAATTCTTAAATTAGCAATAATATAAGATGGTCTAATCGGGACTCTGATTGCCCTATCCAAGAAGTTTATTAGTGCATTTTACTCGTTATTTCATGCGCCTTAAGGTCCCGCCTAGAACAATCCGCTATCTGAAATTGGTGCTACGTAAATTGAACAAATGTGATTTAATTACGCAGAATACTTATATTAACCATAATATAAAATGATCTAATGGGGTCTCTGATTGCCCTATCCTAGAAGTTTAGTAGTGCATTTTACTCGACATTTCATGCGCTTTGAGATGCCGCTTAGCACAATACGCTATCTGAAATAGGAGCGACGTAAATTGAACAAATGTGATAAAATTTCGATGAATTCTTATATTAACTATAATATAAAATGATCTAATTCGGTCTCTGATTGCCGTATCAAAGAAGTTTAATAGTGCATTTTGCTCGGCATTTCATGCGCTTTAAGGTGCCGCCTAGCCCAATACGCAATCTGAAGTTGGAGCGACGTAAATTGAACAAATATGATAGAATCTCGCTGAATTCTTATACTAACCATAATATAAAATCATCTAACCGGGTCTCTGATTGCCGTATCATAGAAGTTTAATAGTGCATTTTACTCGACATTTCGTGCGTTATAAGATGCCGCTTAGACCAATACGCTATCTGAAATAGGAGCGACGTAAATTGAACAAATGTGATAAAATTACGCTGAATTCTTATATTAACAATAATATAAAATGATCTAATCGGGTCTCTGATTGCCCTATCAAAGAAGTTTAGAAGTGCATTTTACTCGTCATTTAATGCGCTTTAATGTGCCGTTTTGCCCAATACGCTATCTGAAATAGGAGCGTCGTAAATTGATCAAATGTGATAGAATTACACTGAATTCTTATATTAACCACAATTTAAAATGATCTATTCGGGTCTCTGATTGCCCTATCATAGAAGTTTAATAGTGCATTTTACTCGTCATTTCATGCGCTTAAACATGCCACCTAGCCCATTACGCTATCTGGAATAGGCGCGACGTAAATTGAACAATTGTGATAAAATTACGCTGAATTCTTATATTAACAATAATATAAAATGAACTAATCGGGTCTCCAATTGCCCTATCAAAGAAGTTAGTAGTGCATTTTACTCGTCATTTCATGCGCATTAAGGTGCCGTCTAGCCCAATCCGCTATCTCAAATTGGAGATACGTAAATTGAACAATTGTGATAGAATTACGCATAATTCTTATATTAACCATAATATAAAATGATCTAATCGCGTCTCTGATTGCCCTATCATAGAAGTTTAATAGTGCATTTTACTCGACATTTCATGCGCTTTAAGGAGCCGCATAGCCCAATACGCAATCTGAAATTGGAGCTACGTAAATTGAACAAATGTGACAGAGTTACGCAGAATTCTTATATAAACCATAATATAAAATGATCTAATCGGGTCTGTGATTGCCCTATCATAGAAGTTGAATAGTGCATTTTACTCGTCATTTCATGTGCTTTAAGGTGCCTCCTAGACCAATACGCTATCTGAAACAGGAGCGACGGTAATTGAACAAATGTGATAGAATTTCGCTGCATTCTTATATTAACCATAATATGAAATGGTCTAATCGGGTCTCTGATTGCCCTATCATGGAAGGTTAGTAGTGCATTTTACTCGTCATTCCACGCGCTTTAAGATGCCGCCTAGCCCAATATACTATCTGAAATAGGAACGACGTCACTTGAACAAATGTGATAGAATTACGCATAATTCTTATATTAACCATAATATAAAATGATCTAATCGGGTCTGTGATTGCCCTATCATAGAAGTTTAATAGTGCATTTTACTCGTCATTTCATGCGCTTTAAGGTGCCGCATAGCCCAATACGCTATTTGAAATAGGAGCGACGTAAATTGAACAAATGTGATAGAATTACGCTGAATTCTTATATTAATCATAATATAAGATGACCTAATCGGGTCTCTGATCGCCCTATCATAGGAGTTTAATAGTGCATTTTACTCACCATTTCATGCGCTTTAAGGTGCCGTTTAGCCCAATACGCTGTCTGAAAGTGGAGCGACGTAAATTGAACAAATGTGATGGAATTACGGTGCATCTTTATATTAATCATAATACAAGACGACCTAATCGGGTCTCTGTTTTCCCTGCCCTAGAAGCTTAATACTGCATTTTGCTCGGCATGTCATGCGCTTTAAGATGCCACCTAGCCTAATACGCTACCCGAAATAGGGGCGATGTAAATTGATCAAACGTGATAAAATTACGCTGAATTCTTATATTAACAATAATATAAAATGATCTAATCGGGTCTGTGATGGCCCTATCAGAGAACTGTAGTAGAGCATTTTACTCGTCATTTCAGGCGCTTTATGGTGCCGTCTAGCCCAATCCGCTATCTGAAATTGGAGCTACGTAAATTGAACAAATGTGACAGAGCTACGCAGAATTCTAATATTAACCATCACATAAAATGATCTAATCGGGTCTCTGATTGCTCTATCAAAGAAGTTTAGTAGTGCATTTTACTCGTCATTTCATGCGCTTTAAGATACCGCTTAGCCCAGTACGCTATCAGAAATAGGAGCGACGTAAATTGAACAAATGTGCTGGAATTTCGCTGAATTCTTATATTAAGCATAATATAAAATGATCTAATCGGGTCTCTGATTGACCTGTCCGAGAAGTTTAGCAGTGCATTTTACTCGACATTTTATGCGTTTTAAGATGCCGCACAGCCCAATACGCTATCTGAAATTGGAGCGTCGTAAATTGAACAAATGTAATAGAATTACACTGTATTATTATATTAATCATAATGTAAGATGATCTATTCGGATCTCTGATTGCCCTATCATAGAAGTTTAATAGTGCATTTTACTCGTCATTTCATGCGCTTTAAGGTGCCGCCTAGCCCAATACGCTATTTGAAATAGGAGCGACGTAAATTGAACAAATGTGATAGAATTACGCTGAATTCTTATATTAATCATAATATAAGATGACCTAATCGGGTCTCTGATCGCCCTATCATAGGAGTTTAATAGTGCATTTTACTCACCATTTCATGCGCTTTAAGGTGCCGTTTAGCCCAATACGCTGTCTGAAATTGGAGCGACGTAAATTGAACAAATGTGATGGAATTACGGTGCATCTTTATATTAATCATAATACAAGACGACCTAATCGGGTCTCTGTTTTCCCTGCCCTAGAAGCTTAATACTGCATTTTGCTCGGCATGTCATGCGCTTTAAGATGCCACCTAGCCTAATACGCTACCCGAAATAGGGGCGATGTAAATTGATCAAACGTGATAAAATTACGCTGAATTCTTATATTAACAATAATATAAAATGATCTAATCGGGTCTGTGATGGTCCTATCAGAGAACTGTAGTAGAGCATTTTACTCGTCATTTCAGGCGCTTTATGGTGCCGTCTAGCCCAATCCGCTATCTGAAATTGGAGCTACGTAAATTGAACAAATGTGACAGAGCTACGCAGAATTCTAATATTAACCATCACATAAAATGATCTAATCGGGTCTCTGATTGCCCTATCATAGAAGTTTAATAGTGCATTTTACATGTCATTTCATGCGCTTTATCGTGCCGCTTTGCCCAGTACGCTATCTGAAATAGGAGCGACGTAAATTGAAGAAATGTGAAAGAATTTCGCTGAATTCTTAAATTAACCATAATATGAAATGATCTAATCGGGTCTCTGTTTACCTTACCCTAGAAGTTTAATTGTGCATTTTACTCGTCGTTTCATGCGCTTTAAGATGCCACCTAGCCCATTACGCTATCTGAACTAGTCGCGATGTAAATTGAACAAATGTGATAGAATTACGCAGAATTCTTATATTAACCATAATATAAAATGATCTAATCGGGTCTCTGATTGCACTGTCATAGAAGTTTAATAGTGCAATTTACTCGTCATTCCATGCGCCTTAACGTGCCGCCTATCCCAATACGCTATCTGAAATTGGAGCGACGTAAATTGAACAAATGTGATAAAATTTCCCTGAATTCTTATATTAACCTTAATGTAAAATGATCTAATCGGGTCTCCGTTCGCCCATCCCTAGAAGCTTAATAGTGCATTTCATTCGTTATCTCATGCGCTTTGAGATGCCACCTAGCCCAATACGCTATCTGAAATTGGAGCGTCGTAAATTGAACAAATGTAATAGAATTACACTGTATTATTATATTAACCATAATATAAAATGATCTAACCGGGTCTCTGATTGCTCTATCTTAGAAGTTTAATAGTGCATTTTACTCGACATTTCATGCGCTTTAAGATGCTACCTAGCCCAATACCGTATCTTAAATAGTGGCGACGTAAATTGAACAAATGTGATAAAATTACGCTGAATTCTTATATTAACCATAATTTAAAATGATCTAATCGGGTCTCTGATTGCCCTATCATAGAAGTTTAATAGTGCATTTTACTCGCCATTTCATGCCCTTTAAGGTGCAGCCTAGCCCAATACGCTATCTGAAATTGGATCTGCGTAAATTGAATAAATGTGATAGAGTTACGCAGAATTCTTATATTAACCATAATATAAAATGATCTAATCGGGTCTCTGTTTGCTCTAACCTAGAAGTTTAATAGTGCACTGCACTCGTCATTTCATGCGCCTTAAGGTGCCGCTTAGCCCAATACGCTATATGAAATAGGAGCGACGTAAATTGAACAAATGTGATAGAATTTCCCTGAATTCTTATATTAACCTTAATGTAAAATGATCTAATCGGGTCTCTGTTCGCCCAACCCTGGAAGCTTAATAGTGCATTTCATTCGTCATCTCATGCGCTTTGAGATGCCACCTAGCCCAATACGCTATCTGAAATAGAGGCGACGTAAATTGAACAAATGTGATAAAATTACGCTGAATTCTTATATTAACCATAATAAAGAATGATGTAATCGGGTCTCTGTTTGCCCTATCAAGGAAGGTTAGTAGTGCATTTTACTCGCCATTCCACGCGCTTGAAGATGCCGGCTATCCCAATACGCTATCTGAAATAGGAGCGACGTAAATTGAACAAAGTGATAGGATTACGCTGAATTCTTATATTAATCATAATATAAGATGACCTAATCGGGTCTCTGATTGCCCTATCATAGAAGTTTAATAGTGCATTTTACTCGTCATTCGATGCGCTTTAAGATGCAGCCTAGCCCAATACGCTATCTGAAATTGGATCTGCGTAAATTGAATAAATGTGAAAGAGTTACGCAGAATTCTTATATTAACCATAATATAAAATGGTCTAATCGGGTCTCTGTTTGCCCTAACCTAGAAGTTTAATAGTGCACTGCGGTCGTCATTTCATGCGCCTTAAGGTGCCGCTTAGCCCAATACGCTATATGAAATAGGAGCGACGTAAATTGAACAAATGTGATAGAATTTCCCTGAATTCATATATTAACCTTAATGTAAAATGATCTAATCGGGTCTCCGTTCGCCCAACCCTAGAAGCTTAATAGTGCATTTCATTCGTCATCTCATGCGCTTTGAGATGCCACCTAGCCCAATACGCTATCTGAAATAGGAGCGACGTAAATTGAACAAATGTGATAGAGTTACGCAGAATTCTTATATTAACCATAACATAAAATGACCTAATCGGGTCTCTGTTTGCCCTACCCTTGAAGTTTAATAGTGCATTTTACTCGACATATCATGCGCTTTAAGATGCCACCTAGCCTAATACGCTATCTGAAATAGGGGCGACGTAAATTGATCAAATGTGATCAAATTACGCTGAATTCTTATATTAACAATAATAGAAAATGATCTAATCGGGTCTCTGATTGCCCTATCATAGAAGTTTAATAGTGCATTTTACCCGACAGTTCATGCGCTTTAAGGTGCTGCTTAGCCCAATACGGTATCTGAAATAGGAGCGACGTAAATTGAACAAATATGATAGAATTTCGCTGAATTCTTAAATTAACCATAATATAAAATGATCTATTCGGGTCTCTGTTTGCCCTAACCTAGAAGTTTAATAGTGCATTTCACTCGTCATTTCATGCGCCTTAAGGTGCCGCCTAGCCCAGTACGCTATCTGAAATAGGAGCGACATAAATTGAACAAATGTAACAGAATTACGCGGAATTCTTATATTAACCATAATATAGAATGATCTAATCGGGCTTTTGATTGCCCTATCATTGAAGGATAGTAGTGCATTTCACGCGACATTCCACGCGCTTTAAGATGCCGCCTAGCTCAATACGCTATCTAAAATAGGAGCGACATAAATTGAACAAATGTGATAAAATTACCTTGAATTCTTATATTAACAATAATATAAAATGATCTAATCGGGTCTCTGATTGCCCTATCATAGAAGTTTAATAGTGCATTTTACTCGTCATTTCATGCGCTTTAAGATGCCGCGCAGCCCAATACGCTATTTGAAATCGGAGCGTCGTAAATTGAACAAATGTGATAGAATTACGCTGAATTCTTATATTAATCATAATATAAGATGACCCAATCGGGTCTCCGATCGCCCTATCATAGAAGTTTAATAGTGCATTTTACTCACCATTTCATGCGCTTCAAGGTGCCGCTTAGCCCAATACGCTATCTGAAGTAGGAGCGGCGTAAATTGAACAATTGTGATAGGATTACACTGAATTCATATATTAACCATGGTTTAAAATGATGTATTCGGGTCTCTGATTGCCCTATCATAGAAGTTTAATAGTGCATTTTACTCGTCATTTCAGGCGCTTTAACATGCCACCTAGCCCATTGTGCTATCTGAAATAGGCGCGGCGTAAATTGAACAAATGTGATAGGATTACACTGAATTCTTATATTAACAATAATATAAAATGACCTAATCGGGTCTCTGATTGCCCTATCAAAGAAGTTTAGTAGTGCAATTTACTCGTCATGTCATGCGCTTTAAGGTGCCGTCTAGCCCAATCTGCTATCTCAAATTGGAGATACGTAAATTGAACAAATGTGATAGAGTTACGCAGAATTCTTATATTAACCATAATATAAAATGATCTAATCGAGTCTCTGATTGCCCTATCCTAGAAGTTTAGTAGTGCATTTTACTCGACATTTCATGCGCTTTACGATCCTGCTTATACCTATACGCTATCTGAAATAGGGGCGACGTAAATTGAACAAATGTGATAGAATTTCGCTGAATTCTTATATTAACCATAATATAAAATGATCTAATCGGGTCTCTGATTGCCCTGTCATAGAAGGTTAGAAGACCATTTTACTCGCCATTCCACGCGCTTTAAGATGCCGGCTAGCCCAATACGCTATCTGAAATAGGAGCGACGTAAATTGAACAAATGTGATAGAATCTCGCTGAATTCTTATATTAACCATAATATAAGATGACCTAATCGGGCCTCTGATAGACCTATCCTAGGAGCTTAGTAGTGCATTTTACTTGACATTTCATGCGCTTTAAGATGCCGCTTAGCCCAATACGCTATCTGAAATAGGAGCGACGCAAATTGAACAAATGTGATAGAATTACGCAGAATTCTTATATCAACCATAATTTAAAATGACCTAATCGGATCTCTGATTGCCCTATCCGAGAAGTTTAGTAGTGCATTTTACTCGACATGTCATGCGCTTTAAGGTGCCGTCTAGCCCAATCCGCTAACTGAAATGGGAGCGACGTAAATTGAACAAATGTGATAGAATTACGCAGAATTCTTATATTAACCATAATTTAAAATGACCTACTCGTATCTCTGATTGCCTATCCGTGAAGTTTAGTAGTGCATTTTACTCGTCATTTCATGCGCTTTAAGATGCCGAATCGCCCAATACGATAACTGAAATAGGTGCGACGTAAATTGAACAAATGTCATAGAATTACGCAGAATTCTTATATTAACCATAATATAATACGATCTATTCTGGTTTCTGATTGCCCTATCATAGAAGTTTAATAGTGCATTTTAGTCTCCATTTCATGCGCTTTAAGGAGCCGCCTAGCCCAATACGCTATCTGAAATAGGAGCGACGTAAATTGAACAAATGTGATAGAATTACGCAGAATTCTTATATTAACCATAATTTAAGATGATCTAATCGGGACTCTGATTGCCCTATCATAGAAGTTTAATAGTGCATTTTACTCGCCAGTTCATGCGCTTTAACGAGCCGCCTAGCCCAATACGCTATCTGAAATAGGAGCGACATAAATTGACCAAATGTAATAGAATTCCGCAGAATTCTTATATTAACCATAATTTAAGATGATCTATTCTGGTCTCTGATTGCACGATCACAAGAAGTTCAGTAGTGCATTTTACTCGACATTTCATGCGCTTTATGGTGCCGTCTAGCCCAATCCGCCATCTGAAATTGGAGCTGCGTAAATTGCATAAATGTGATAGAGTTACGCAAAATTCTTATATTAACCATAACATAAAATGATCTAATCGGGTCTCTGATTGCTCTATCAAAGAAGTTTAGTAGTGCATTTTACTCGTCATTTCATGCGCTTTAAGATACCGCTTAGCCCAGTACGCTATCAGAAACAGGAGCGACGTAAATTGAACAAATGTGCTGGAATTTCGCTGAATTCTTATATTAAGCATAATATAAAATGATCTAATCGGGTCTCTGATTGACCTGTCCGAGAAGTTTAGCAGTGCATTTTACTCGACATTTTATGCGTTTTAAGATGCCGCACAGCCCAATACGCTATCTGAAATTGGAGCGTCGTAAATTGAACAAATGTAATAGAATTACACTGTATTATTATATTAATCATAATGTAAGATGATCTATTCGGATCTCTGATTGCCCTATCATAGAAGTTTAATAGTGCATTTTACTCGTCATTTCTTGCGCTTTAAGGTGCCGCCTAGTGCAGTACGGTATCTGAAATAGGAGCGACATAAATTGAACAAATGTGATAGAATTACCCAGAATTCTTATAGTAACCATACTATAGAATGATCTAATCGGGTCTCTGATTGCCCTATCATAGAAGTTTAATAGTGCATTTTACTCGACATTTTATGCGCTTTATGATGCCACCTAGCCTAATACGCTATCTGAAATAGAGGCGACGTAAATTGAACAAATATGATAAAATCACGCTGAATTCTTATATTAACAATAATATGAAATGATCTAAACGGGTCTCTGATTGCCCTATCATAGAAGTTTCGTAGTGCATTTTACTCGCCGTTTGATGCGCTTTAAGGTGCCGTTTAGTCCAATACGCTATCTGAAACAGGAGCGCCGTAAATTGAACAAATGTGATAGAAATACGCAGAATTCTCATATTAACCATAACATAAAATGATCTAATCGGTTCTCTGATTGCCCTATCAAAGAAGTTTAGTAGTGCATTTTACTCGACATTTCATGCGCTTTAAGATGCCGCCTAGCCCAATACGATATCTGAAATTGCAGCTATGTAAATTGAACAAGAGTGATAGAATTACGCAGAATTCTTATATTAACCATAATATAAAATGATCTAATCGGGTCTCTGATTGCCCTATCCTAGAAGCTTAGTAGTGCATTTTACTCGGCATTTCATCCGCTTTAAGGCGCCGCTTATCCCGATACGCTATCAGAAATAGGAGCGACGTAAATTGAACAAATGTGGTGGAATTTCGCTGAATTCTTATATTAAGCATAATATAAAATGATCTAATCGGGACTCTGATTGACCTGTCCGAGAAGTTTCGTAGTGCATTTTACTCGACATTTTATGCGTTTTAAGATGCCGCACAGTCCAATACGCTATTTGAAATTGGAGCTACGTAAATTGAACAAACGTGATAGAATTACGCAGAATTCTTATATTAACCATAATATAATACGATCTATTCGGGTCTCTGATTGCCCTATCGCAGAAGTTTAATAGTGCATTTTACTCGCCATTTCATGCGCCTTAAGGTGCCGTTTAGCCCAATACGCTATCTGAAATAGGAGCGTCGTAAATTGAACAAGTGTGATAGAGTTTCGCTGAATGCTTATATTAACCATAATACAATATGATCTAATCGGGTCTCTGATTGCCCTATCATAGAAGGTTAGTAGTGCATTTTACTCCACATTCCACGCGCTTTAAGATGCCGCCTAGTCAAATATACTATCTGAAATAAGAGCGTCGTAAATTGAACACATGTGATAGAATTACGCAGAATTCTTATATTAACAATAATATAATATGATATATTCGGGTCTCTCATTGCCCTATCATATACGTTTAATAGTGCAGTTTAATAGTCATTTCCACCGCTTTATGGTACCGCTTAGCCCAATACGCTATCTGAAACTGGATCGACGTAAATTGAACAAATGTGATAGAATTTCGCTGAATTCTTATATTAACCATAATATTGAATGATCTAATCGGGTCACTGATTGCCCTATCATAGAAGTTTAATAGTGCATTTTACTCGACAGTCCATGCGCTTTAAGATGCCGCCTATCCCTATACGCTATCTGAAATAGGAGCGACGTAAATTGAACAAATGTGATAGAATTACGCTGAATTCTTATATTAACCATAATATAAAATGATTTAATCGGGTCTCCGTTTGCCCTACCCTAGAAGTTTAATAGTGCATTTTACTCGAAATTTCATGCTCTTTAAGATGAAACCTAGCCCAATACGCTATATGAAATAGGTGCGACGTAAATTGAACAAATGTGATAGAATCTCGCTGGATTCTTATATTAACCATAATATAAAATGATCTAATGTGGTCTCTGATTACCCTTTCATAGAAGCTTAGTAGTGCCTTTTAATCGATATTTCAGGCCCTTTAAGATTCTGCTTAGCCCAATACGCTATCTGAAATAGGAGCGACTTAAATTGAGTAAATGTGGTTCAATTTCGCTGAATTCTTATATTAATCATAATATAAAATGATCTAATCGGGTCTCTGATTGTCCTATCATAGAAGGTTAGTAGTGCATTTTACTCGTCATTCCAGGCGCTTTAAGATGCCGCCAAGTCCAATATACTATCTGAAATAGGAGCGACGTAAATTGAACAAATGTGATAGAATTACTCTGGATACTTATATTAATCATTATATAAGATAACCTAATCGGATCTGTAATAGCCCTATCCTTGAAGCTTAGTACTGCATTTTACTTGACATTTCATGCGCTTTAAGATGCCGCTTAGCCCAATACGCTATCTGAAGTAGGAGCTACGTAAATTGAACAAATGTGATAGAATTTCGCTGAATTCTTATATTAACCATAATATAAAATGATCTAATTGGGTCTCTGATGGCCGTATCCGAGAAGACTAGTAGTGCATTTTATTCGCCATGTCATGCGCATTAAGATGCCGCCCAGCTCAATACGATATCTGGCGTAGGAGCGACGTGAATTGGACAAATGTGACAGAGTTACGATGAATTCTTAAATTAGCAATAATATAAGATGGTCTAATCGGGACTCTGATTGCCCTATCCAAGAAGTTTATTAGTGCATTTTACTCGTTATTTCATGCGCTTTATGGTCCCGCCTAGACCAATCCGCTATCTGAAATTGGAGCTACGTAAATTGAACAAATGTGATAAAATTTCGATGAATTCTTATATTAACTATAATATAAAATGATCTAATCGGGTCTCTGATTGCCGTATCAAAGAAGTTTAATAGTGCATTTTGCTCGGCATTTCATGCGCTTTAAGGTCCCGCCTAGCTGAATCGGCTATGTGAAATAGGAGCTACGTAAATTGAACAAATGTGATATAGTTACGACGAATTCTTAAATTAACCGTTAATATAAGATGATCTAATCGGATCTCTGATTGCCCTATCCTAGAAGTTTAGTAGTGCATTTTACTCGACATTTCATGCGATTTAAGGTCCCGCGTCGACCAATCCGCTATCTGAAATTGGTGCTACGTAAATTGAACAAATGTGATTTAATTACGCAGGATACTTATATTAACCATAATATAAAATGATCTAATCGGGTCTCTGATTGCCCTATCATAGAAGTTTAATAGTGCATTTTACTCGTCATTTCATGCGCTTAAACATGCCACCTAGCCCATTACGCTATCTGGAATAGGCGCGACGTTAATTGAACAATTGTGATAAAATTACGCTGAATTCTTATATTAACAATAATATAAAATGAACTAATCGGGTCTCCAATTGCCCTATCAAAGAAGTTAGTAGTGCATTTTACTCGTCATCTCATGCGCATTAAGGTGCCGTCTAGCCCAATCCGCTATCTCAAATTGGAGATACGTAAATTGAACAATTGTGATAGAATTACGAATAATTCTTATATTAACCATAATATAAAATGATCTAATCGCGTCTCTGATTGTCCTATCATAGAAGTTTAATAGTGCATTTTACTCGACATTTCATGCGCTTTAAGGAGCCGCTTAGCCCAATACGCAATCTGAAATTGGAGCTACGTAAATTCAACAAATGTGACAGAGTTACGCAGAATTCTTATATTAACCATAATATAAAATGATCTAATCGGGTCTATGATAGCCCTATCATAGAAGTTGAATAGTGCATTTTACTCGTCATTTCATGTGCTTTAAGGTGCCTCCTAGACCAATACGCTATCTGAAACAGGAGCGACGGTAATTGAACAAATGTGATAGAATTTCGCTGCATTCTTATATTAACCATAATATAAAATGGTCTAATCGGGTCTCTGATTGCCCTATCATAGAAGGTTAGTAGTGCATTTTACTCGTCATTCCACGCGCTTTAAGATGCCGCGTAGCCCAATATACTATCTGAAATACGAACGACGTCACTTGAACAAATGTGATAGAATTACGCATAATTCTTATATCAACCATAATATAAAATGATCTAATCGGGTCTGTGATTGCCCTATCATAGAAGTTTAATAGTGAATTTTACTCGTCATTTCATGCGCTTTAAGGTGCCGCTTAACACAATACGCTTTCTGAAACAGGAGCGACGTAAATTGAACAAATGTGATAGAATTACGGCATATCCTTATATTAATCATAATATAATACGATCTATTCGGTTCTCTGATTGCCCTATCATAGAAGTTTAATAGTGCATTTTACTCGTCATTTCATGCGCTTTATGGTGCCGCCTAGCCCAATACGCAATCTGAAATAGGATCGATATAAATTGAACAAATGTGATAAAATTACGCTGAATTCTTATATTAACAATAATATAAAATGATCTAATCGGGTCTCTGTTTGCCTTGCCCTAGAAGTTTGATAGTGCATTTCACTCGTCATTTCATGCGCTTTGAGATGCCGCTTAGCCCAATACGCTATCTGAAATAGGAGCGACGTAAATTGAACAAATGTGGTAGAATTTCGCTGAATTCTTATATTAACCATAATGTAAAATGATCTAATCGGGTCTCTGGTTGCCTCACCCTAGAAGTTTGATAGTGCATTTTACTCGCCATTTCATGCGCTTTGTGATGCCGCTTAGCCCAATACGCTATATGAAATAGGAGCGACGTAAATTGAACGAATGTGATAGAATTTCGCTGAATTCTTATATCAACCAAAATATAAAATTATCTAATCGTGTTTCTGTTCGCCCTACCCTAGAAGTTTAGTAGTGCATTTCACTCGTCCTTTCATGCGCTTTGAGATGCCGCTTAGCCCAATACGCTATCTCAAATGGGAGCGACGTAAATTGAACAAATGTGATAAAATTTCGCTGAATTCTTATATTAAACAAAATATAAAATGATCTAATCGGGTCACTGATTGCCCTATCATAGAAGTTTAATAGTGCGTTTTACTCGCCATTCCACGCGCTTTACGATGCCGCCTAGCCCAGTACGCTATCTGAAATAGGTGCGACGTAAATTGAACGAATGTGATAGAATTATACTGAATTCTTATATTAACCGTAATATAATATGATCTAATCGGGTCTCTGTTTGCCTTACCCTAGAAGTTTAATAGTGCATTTTACACGCCATTTCATGCGCATTGAGATGCCTCTTAGCCTAACACGCTATCTGAAATAGGAGCGACGTAAATTGAACAAATGTGATAGAATTCCGTTGAATTCTTAAATTAACCATAATATAAAATGATCTAATCGGGTCTCTGTTTGCCTTACCCCAGAAGTTTAATAGCGCATTTTACTCGCCATTTCATAAGCTTTGAGATGCCGCTTAGCCCAATACTCTATCTGAAATAGGAGCGACGTAAATTGAACAAACGTGATAGAATTTCGCTGAATTCTTATATTAACCAAAATATAAAATGATCTAATCGGGTCTCTGATTGCCCTATCATAGAAGGTTAATCGTGTATTTTACTCGCCATTCCACGCGCTTTAAGATGCCGCCTAGCCCAATACGCTATCTGAAATAGGAGCGCCGTAAACTGAACAAATGTGATAGAATTACGCTGAATTCTTATATTAACCATAATGTAAAATGATCTAATCGGATCTCTGTTCGCCCTACCCTAGAAGTTTAATAGTGCATTTTACTCGCCATTTCATGCGCTTTGAGACGCCGCTTAGCCCAACACGCTATCCGAAATAGGAGCGACGTAAATTGAAAAAATGTGATAGAATTTCGCTGTATTCTTATATTAACCGTAATGTAAAATGATCTAATCGGGTCTCTGTTTGCCCTACCCTAGAAGTTTAATAGTGCATTCTAACCGGCATTTCATGCGCTTTGAGATGCCGCTTAGACCAATACGCTATTTGAAATAGGAGCGACGTAAATAGAACAAATGGGATAGAATTACGCTGAGTTCTTATATTAACCGTAATATAAAATGATCTAATCGGGTCTCTGTTTGCCTTACCCTAGAAGTTTAATAGTGCATGTTACTCGCTATTTCATGCGCTTTGAGATGCCGCTTAACCCAATACGCTATCTGAAATAGGAGCGACGTAAATTGAACAAATGTGATATAATTATGCTGAATTCTTATATTAACCAAAATATCATAAGATCTAATCGGGTCTCTGATTGCCCTACCCTAGAAGTTTAACAGTGCATTTTACTCGCCATTTCATGCGCTCTGAGATGCCGCTTAGCCCAATACGCTATCTGAAATAGGAGCGACGTAAATTGAACAAATGTGATAGAATTTCGATGGATCCTTATATTAACGAAAATATAAAATGATCTAAGCGGGTCTCTGATTGCCTTATCACAGAACTTTAATAGTGCATGTTACTCGCCATTTCACCCGCTTTAAGATGCCGCTTAGCCCAATACGCTATCTGAGATAGGAGCGACGTATATTGCACAAATGTGATAGAGTTTCGCTGAATTCTTATATTAACCATAATGTGAAATGATCTAATCGGGTCTCTGTTCGCCCTACCCTAGAAGCTTAATAGTGCATTTCACTCGTCATTTCATGCGCTTTGAGATCCCGCTAAGCCCAATACGCTATCTGAAATAGGAGCGACGGAAATTGAACAAATGTGATAGAATTTCGCTGAATTCTTATATTAACCAAAATATAAAATGATCTAATCGGGTCTCTGATTGCCCTACGCTAGAAGTTTAATAGTGCATTTTACTCGCCATTTCATGCGCTTTGAGATGCCGCTTAGCCCAATACGCTATCTGATATAGGAGCGACGTAAATTGAACGAATGTGATAGAATTTCGCTGAATTCTTATAATAACCATAATGTAAAATGATCTAATCGGGTCTCTGTTCGCCCTACCCTAGAAGTGTAATAGTGCATTTTACTCGCCATTTCATGCGCTTTGAGATGCCGCTTAGCCCAATACGCTATCTGAAATAGGAGCGACGCAAATTGAACAAATGTGATAGAATTTCGCTGTATTATTATATGAACCAAAATATGAAATGATCTAATCAGGTCTCTGATAGCCCTATCATTGAAGTTTAGTAGTGCATTTTACTCGCCATTCCTCGCTCTTTAAGATGCCGCCTAGCCTAGTACGCTATCTGGAATAGGAGAGACGTAAATTGAACAAATGTGATATAATCTTGCGGAATTCTTAAATTAACCATAATATAAAATTATCTAATCGGGTCTCTCATTGCCCTATCATGGAAGGTTTGTAGTGCATTTCACTCACCATTCCACGCGCTTTTAGATGCCGCCTAGCCCAATACGCTATCTGAAATGGGAGCGACGGAAATTGAACAAATGTGATAAAATTTCGCTGAATTCTTATATTAACCATAATGAAAATGATCTAATCGGGTCTCTGTTCGCCCTACCCTAGAAGTGTAATAGTGCATTTTACTCGTTATTCCACGCGCTTTAAGATGCCGCCTAGCCCAGTACGCTACCTGAAATAGGAGCGACGCAAATTGAACAAATGTGATATAATTTTGCGGAATTCTTAAATTAACCATAATATAAAATGATCAAATCAGGTCTCTGTTTGCCCTACCCTAGAAGCTTAATAGTGCATTTTACTCGCCATGTTATGCGCTTTGAGATGCCGCTTATCCCAATACGCTATCTGAAATAGGAGCGACGTAAATTGAACAAATCTGATAGAATTGCGCTGAATCCTTATATTAACAGTAATATAAAATGTTCTAATCGGGTCTCTGTTTGCCCAACCCTAGAAGTTTAATGGTACATTTTACTCCCCATTTCATGCGCTTTGAGGTGCCGCTTAGCCCAGTACGCTACCTGAAAGAGGAGCGACGTAAATTGAACAAATGTGATAGAATTTCGCTGAATTCTTATATTAACAATAATGTAAAATGATCTAATCGGGTCTCTGTTTGCCCAACCCTAGAAGTTTAATGGTACATTTTACTCGCCATTTCATGCGCTTTGAGATGCCGCTTAGCCCAGTACGCTACCTGAAATAGGAGCGACGTAAATTGAACAAGAATGAAATGTGATAGAATTTCGCTGAATTCTTATATTAACCATAATGTAAAATGATCTAATCGGATCTCTGTTCGCCCTAACCTAGAAGTTTAATAGTGCATTGTACTCGCCATTTCATGCGCTTTGAGATGCCGCTTAGCCCAATACTCTATCTGAAATAGGAGCGACGTAAATTGAACAAATGTGATAGAATTTCGCTGAATTCTTATATTAACCATAATGTAAAATGATCTAATCGGATCTCTGTTCGCCCTAACCCAGAAGTTTAATAGTGCATTTTACTCGCCATTTCATGCGCTTTGAGATGCCGCATAGCCCAATACGCTATCTGAAATAGGAGCGACGCAAATTGAACAAATGTGATATAATTTTGCGGAATTCTTAAATTAACCATAATATAAAATGATCTAATCAGGTCTCTGTTTGCCCTAACCTAGAAGCTTAATAGTGCATTTTACTCGCCATGTCATGCGCTTTGAGATGCCGCTTAGCCCAATACGCTATCTGAAATAGGAGCGACGTAAATTGAACAAATCTGATAGAATTGCGCTGAATCCTTATACTAACCATAATATAAAATCATCTAACCGGGTCTCTGATTGCCGTATCATAGAAGTTTAATAGTGCATTTTACTCGACATTTCGTGCGTTATAAGATGCCGCTTAGACCAATACGCTATCTGAAATAGGAGCGACGTAAATTGAACAAATGTGATAAAATTACGCTGAATTCTTATATTAACAATAATATAAAATGATCTAATCGGGTCTCTGATTGCCCTATCAAAGAAGTTTAGAAGTGCATTTTACTCGTCATTTAATGCGCTTTAATGTGCCGTTTTGCCCAATACGCTATCTGAAATAGGAGCGTCGTAAATTGATCAAATGTGATAGAATTACACTGAATTCTTATATTAACCACAATTTAAAATGATCTATTCGGGTCTCTGATTGCCCTATCATAGAAGTTTAATAGTGCATTTTACTCGTCATTTCATGCGCTTAAACATGCCACCTAGCCCATTACGCTATCTGGAATAGGCGCGACGTAAATTGAACAATTGTGATAAAATTACGCTGAATTCTTATATTAACAATAATATAAAATGAACTAATCGGGTCTCCAATTGCCCTATCAAAGAAGTTAGTAGTGCATTTTACTCGTCATTTCATGCGCATTAAGGTGCCGTCTAGCCCAATCCGCTATCTCAAATTGGAGATACGTAAATTGAACAACTGTGATAGAATTACGCATAATTCTTATATTAACCATAATATAAAATGATCTAATCGCGTCTCTGATTGCCCTATCATAGAAGTTTAATAGTGCATTTTACTCGACATTTCATGCGCTTTAAGGAGCCGCTTAGCCCAATACGCAATCTGAAATTGGAGCTACGTAAATTGAACAAATGTGACAGAGTTACGCAGAATTCTTATATTAACCATAATATAAAATGATCTAATCGGGTCTGTGATTGCCCTATCATAGAAGTTGAATAGTGCATTTTACTCGTCATTTCATGTGCTTTAAGGTGCCTCCTAGACCAATACGCTATCTGAAACAGGAGCGACGGTAATTGAACAAATGTGATAGAATTTCGCTGCATTCTTATATTAACCATAATATGAAATGGTCTAATCCGGTCTCTGATTGCCCTATCATGGAAGGTTAGTAGTGCATTTTACTCGTCATTCCACGCGCTTTAAGATGCCGCCTAGCCCAATATACTATCTGAAATAGGAACGACGTCACTTGAACAAATGTGATAGAATTACGCATAATTCTTATATTAACCATAATATAAAATGATCTAATCGGGTCTGTGATTGCCCTATCAGAGAAGTTTAATAGTGCATTTTACTCGTCATTTCATGCGCTTTAAGGTGCCGCATAGCCCAATACGCTATCTGAAATAGGAGCGACGTAAATTGAACAAATGTGATAGAATTACGCTGAATTCTTATATTAATCATAATATAAGATGACCTAATCGGGTCTCTGATCGCCCTATCATAGGAGTTTAATAGTGCATTTTACTCACCATTTCATGCGCTTTAAGGTGCCGTTTAGCCCAATACGCTGTCTGAAATTGGAGCGACGTAAATTGAACAAATGTGATGGAATTACGGTGCATCTTTATATTAATCATAATACAAAACGACCTAATCGGGTCTCTGTTTTCCCTGCCCTAGAAGCTTAATACTGCATTTTGCTCGGCATGTCATGCGCTTTAAGATGCCACCTAGCCTAATACGCTACCCGAAATAGGGGCGATGTAAATTGATCAAACGTGATAAAATTACGCTGAATTCTTATATTAACAATAATATAAAATGATCTAATCGGGTCTGTGATGGCCCTATCAGAGAACTGTAGTAGAGCATTTTACTCGTCATTTCAGGCGCTTTATGGTGCCGTCTAGCCCAATCCGCTATCTGAAATTGGAGCTACGTAAATTGAACAAATGTGACAGAGCTACGCAGAATTCTAATATTAACCATCACATAAAATGATCTAATCGGGTCTCTGATTGCTCTATCAAAGAAGTTTAGTAGTGCATTTTACTCGTCATTTCATGCGCTTTAAGATACCGCTTAGCCCAGTACGCTATCAGAAATAGGAGCGACGTAAATTGAACAAATGTGCTGGAATTTCGCTGAATTCTTATATTAAGCATAATATAAAATGATCTAATCGGGTCTCTGATTGACCTGTCCGAGAAGTTTAGCAGTGCATTTTACTCGACATTTTATGCGTTTTAAGATGCCGCACAGCCCAATACGCTATCTGAAATTGGAGCGTCGTAAATTGAACAAATGTAATAGAATTACACTGTATTATTATATTAATCATAATGTAAGATGATCTATTCGGATCTCTGATTGCCCTATCATAGAAGTTTGATAGTGCATTTTACTCGTCATTTCATGCGCTTTAAGGTGCCGCCTAGCCCAATACGCTATCTGAAATAGTAGCGACGTAAATCGAAACAAATGCGATAGAATTTCGCTCAATTCTTATATTAACCATAATATAATATAATATAATCGGGTCTCTGATTGCCCTATCAAAGAAGTTTAGTAGTGCATTTTACTCGTCATTTCATGCGCTTTAAGTTGCCGTATTGCCCAATCCGCAATCTGAAATTGGAGCTACGTAAATTGAACAAATGTGACAGAGTTACGCAGAATTCTTATATTAACCATAATATAATATGATCCACTCGGGTCTCCGATTGCCCTATCATAGAAGTTTAATAGTGCATTTTACTCGTTATTTCATGCGCTTTAAGGTGCCGCCTAGTGCAGTACGGTATCTGAAATAGGAGCGACATAAATTGAACAAATGTGATAGAATTACCCAGAATTCTTATATTAACCATACTATAGAATGATCTAATCGGGTCTCTGATTGCCCTATCATAGAAGTTTAATAGTGCATTTTACTCGACATTTTATGCGCTTTATGATGCCACCTAGCCTAATACGCTATCTGAAATAGAGGCGACGTAAATTGAACAAATATGATAAAATCACGCTGAATTCTTATATTAACAATAATATGAAATGATCTAAACGGGTCTCTGATTGCCCTATCATAGAAGTTTCGTAGTGCATTTTACTCGCCATTTGATGCGCTTTAAGGTGCCGTTTAGTCCAATACGCTATCTGAAACAGGAGCGCCGTAAATTGAACAAATGTGATAGAATTACGCAGAATTCTCATATTAACCATAACATAAAATGATCTAATCGGTTCTCTGATTGCCCTATCAAAGAAGTTTAGTAGTGCATTTTACTCGACATTTCATGCGCTTTAAGATGCCGCCTAGCCCAATACGATATCTGAAATTGGAGCTATGTAAATTGAACAAACGTGATAGAATTACGCAGAATTCTTATATTAACCATAATATAAAATGATCTAATCGGGTCTCTGATTGCCCTATCCTAGAAGCTTAGTAGTGCATTTTACTCGGCATTTCATCCGCTTTAAGGCGCCGCTTATCCCGATACGCTATCAGAAATAGGAGCGACGTAAATTGAACAAATGTGGTGGAATTTCGCTGAATTCTTATATTAAGCATAATATAAAATGATCTAATCGGGACTCTGATTGACCTGTCCGAGAAGTTTCGTAGTGCATTTTACTCGACATTTTATGCGTTTTAAGATGCCGCACAGTCCAATACGCTATTTGAAATTGGAGCTACGTAAATTGAACAAACGTGATAGAATTACGCAGAATTCTTATATTAACCATAATATAATACGATCTATTCGGGTCTCTGATTGCCCTATCGCAAAAGTTTAATAGTGCATTTTACTCGCCATTTCATGCGCCTTAAGGTGCCGTTTAGCCCAATACGCTATCTGAAATAGGAGCGTCGTAAATTGAACAAGTGTGATAGAGTTTCGCTGAATGCTTATATTAACCATAATACAATATGATCTAATCGGGTCTCTGATTGCCCTATCATAGAAGGTTAGTAGTGCATTTTACTCCACATTCCACGCGCTTTAAGATGCCGCCTAGTCAAATATACTATCTGAAATAAGAGCGTCGTAAATTGAACACATGTGATAGAATTACGCAGAATTCTTATATTAACAATAATATAATATGATATATTCGCGTCTCTCATTGCCCTATCATATACGTTTAATAGTGCAGTTTAATAGTCATTTCCACCGCTTTATGGTACCGCTTAGCCCAATACGCTATCTGAAACTGGATCGACGTAAATTGAACAAATGTGATAGAATTTCGCTGAATTCTTATATTAACCACAATATTGAATGATCTAATCGGGTCACTGATTGCCCTATCATAGAAGTTTAATAGTGCACTTTACTCGACAGTCCATGCGCTTTAAGATGCCGCCTATCCCTATACGCTATCTGAAATAGGAGCGACGTAAATTGAACAAATGTGATAGAATTACGCTGAATTCTTATATTAACCATAATATAAAATGATTTAATCGGGTCTCTGTTTGCCCTACCCTAGAAGTTTAATAGTGCATTTTACTCGAAATTTCATGCTCTTTAAGATGAAACCTAGCCCAATACGCTATATGAAATAGGTGCGACGTAAATTGAACAAATGTGATAGAATCTCGCAGGATTCTTATATTAACCATAATATAAAATGATCTAATTGGGTCTCTGATGGCCGTATCCGAGAAGACTAGTAGTGCATTTTATTCGCCATGTCATGCGCATTAAGATGCCGCCCAGCTCAATACGATATCTGGCGTAGGAGCGACGTGAATTGGACAAATGTGACAGAGTTACGATGAATTCTTAAATTAGCAATAATATAAGATGGTCTAATCGGGACTCTGATTGCCCTATCCAAGAAGTTTATTAGTGCATTTTACTCGTTATTTCATGCGCTTTATGGTCCCGCCTAGACCAATCCGCTATCTGAAATTGGAGCTACGTAAATTGAACAAATGTGATAAAATTTCGATGAATTCTTATATTAACTATAATATAAAATGATCTAATCGGGTCTCTGATTGCCGTATCAAAGAAGTTTAATAGTGCATTTTGCTCGGCATTTCATGCGCTTTAAGGTCCCGCCTAGCTGAATCCGCTATGTGAAATAGGAGCTACGTAAATTGAACAAATGTGATAGAGTTACGACGAATTCTTAAATTAACCGTTAATATAAGATGATCTAATCGGATCTCTGATTGCCCTATCCTAGAAGTTTAGTAGTGCATTTTACTCGACATTTCATGCGATTTAAGGTCCCGCGTCGACCAATCCGCTATCTGAAATTGGTGCTACGTAAATTGAACAAATGTGATTTAATTACGCAGGATACTTACATTAACCATAATATAAAATGATCTAATCGGGTCTCTGATTGCCCTATCATAGAAGTTTAATAGTGCATTTTACTCGTCATTTCATGCGCTTAAACATGCCACCTAGCCCATTACGCTATCTGGAATAGGCGCGACGTTAATTGAACAATTGTGATAAAATTACGCTGAATTCTTATATTAACAATAATATAAAATGAACTAATCGGGTCTCCAATTGCCCTATCAAAGAAGTTAGTAGTGCATTTTACTCGTCATCTCATGCGCATTAAGGTGCCGTCTAGCCCAATCCGCTATCTCAAATTGGAGATACGTAAATTGAACAATTGTGATAGAATTACGAATAATTCTTATATTAACCATAATATAAAATGATCTAATCGCGTCTCTGATTGTCCTATCATAGAAGTTTAATAGTGCATTTTACTCGACATTTCATGCGCTTTAAGGAGCCGCTTAGCCCAATACGCAATCTGAAATTGGAGCTACGTAAATTCAACAAATGTGACAGAGTTACGCAGAATTCTTATATTAACCATAATATAAAATGATCTAATCGGGTCTATGATAGCCCTATCATAGAAGTTGAATAGTGCATTTTACTCGTCATTTCATGTGCTTTAAGGTGCCTCCTAGACCAATACGCTATCTGAAACAGGAGCGACGGTAATTGAACAAATGTGATAGAATTTCGCTGCATTCTTATATTAACCATAATATAAAATGGTCTAATCGGGTCTCTGATTGCCCTATCATAGAAGGTTAGTAGTGCATTTTACTCGTCATCTCATGCGCATTAAGGTGCCGTCTAGCCCAATCCGCTATCTCAAATTGGAGATACGTAAATTGAACAAATGTGATAGAATTACGCATAATTCTTATATCAACCATAATATAAAATGATCTAATCGGGTCTGTGATTGCCCTATCATAGAAGTTTAATAGTGAATTTTACTCGTCATTTCATGCGCTTTAAGGTGCCGCTTAACACAATACGCTTTCTGAAACAGGAGCGACGTAAATTGAACAAATGTGATAGAATTACGGCATATCCTTATATTAATCATAATATAAGATGACCTCAGCGGGTCTCTGTTTGCCCTGCCCTAGAAGTTTAATACTGCATTTTACTCGACATTTCATGCGCTTTAAGATGCCAACTAGCCCAATACGCTATCTGAAATAGGGGCGACGTTAATTGAAAAATGTGATAAAATGACGCTAAATTCTTATATTAAGAATAATATAAAATGATCTAATCGGGTCTCCGATTGCCCTATCCTAGAAGTTTAGTAGTGCATTTTACTCGACATTTCATGCCCATTAACATGCCACTTAAACCAATACGCTATCTGAATTAGGAGCGACGTAAATTGAACAAATGTGATAGAATTACGCTGAATTCTTATATTAACCATAATATAAAATGATCTAATCGGATCTCTGATTGCCCTACCATAAAAGTTTAATAGTGCATTTTACTCGTCATTTCCTGCGCTTTAAGGTGCCGCTTAGCCCAATACGTTATTTGAAATTGGAGCGACATAAATTGAACAAATGTGATAGAATTACGCAGAATTCTTATATTAACCATAATATAATAGGATCTATTCGGGTCTCTGATTGCCCTATCATAGAAGTTTCATAGTGCATTTTACTCGCCATTTCATGCGCTTTAAGGTGCCGCTTAGCCCAAGCCGCTATCTGAAATTGGGGCGACGTAAATTGCACAGGTGTGATAGAGTTTCGCTGAATTCTTAAATTAACCATAATATAACATGATCTAATCGGGTCTCTCATTGCCCTATCTTAGAAGTTTCATAGTGCATTTTACTCGCCATTTCATGCGCTTTAAGGTGTCACTTAGCCCGATAGGCTATCTGAAATAGGGACGACGTAAATTGAACAAATGTGATAGAATTACGCAGAATTCTTATATTAACCATAATATAAAATGATCTAATCGGATCTCTGATTACCCTACCATAGAACTTTAATAGTGCATTTTACTCGTCACTCCATGCGCTTTAAGATGCCGCCTAGCCCAATACGCTATCTGAAATAGGAGCGACATAAATTAAACAAATGTGATAGAATTACGTTGAATTCTTATATTAACCATAATATAGAATGAACTAATCGGGTCTTTGATTGCCCTACCCAAGAAGTTTCGTAGTGCATTTTGCTCGACATTTCATGCGCTTTAAGATGCCACGAAGTCCAATACGCTATCTGAAATTGGAGCTACGTAAATTGAACAAACGTGATAGAATTACGCAGAATTCTTATATTAACCATAATATAATACGATCTATTCGGTTCTCTGATTGCCCTATCATAGAAGTTTAATAGTGCATTTTACTCGTCATTTCATGCGCTTTATGGTGCCGCCTAGCCCAATACGCAATCTGAAATAGGATCGATATAAATTGAACAAATGTGATAAAATTACGCTGAATTCTTATATTAACAATAATATAAAATGATCTAATCGGGTCTCTGTTTGCCTTGCCCTAGAAGTTTGATAGTGCATTTCACTCGTCATTTCATGCGCTTTGAGATGCCGCTTAGCCCAATACGCTATCTGAAATAGGAGCGACGTAAATTGAACAAATGTGGTAGAATTTCGCTGAATTCTTATATTAACCATAATGTAAAATGATCTAATCGGGTCTCTGGTTGCCTCACCCTAGAAGTTTGATAGTGCATTTTACTCGCCATTTCATGCGCTTTGTGATGCCGCTTAGCCCAATACGCTATATGAAATAGGAGCGACGTAAATTGAACGAATGTGATAGAATTTCGCTGAATTCTTATATCAACCAAAATATAAAATTATCTAATCGTGTTTCTGTTCGCCCTACCCTAGAAGTTTAGTAGTGCATTTCACTCGTCCTTTCATGCGCTTTGAGATGCCGCTTAGCCCAATACGCTATCTCAAATGGGAGCGACGTAAATTGAACAAATGTGATAAAATTTCGCTGAATTCTTATATTAAACAAAATATAAAATGATCTAATCGGGTCACTGATTGCCCTATCATAGAAGTTTAATAGTGCGTTTTACTCGCCATTCCACGCGCTTTACGATGCCGCCTAGCCCAGTACGCTATCTGAAATAGGTGCGACGTAAATTGAACGAATGTGATAGAATTATACTGAATTCTTATATTAACCGTAATATAATATGATCTAATCGGGTCTCTGTTTGCCTTACCCTAGAAGTTTAATAGTGCATTTTACACGCCATTTCATGCGCATTGAGATGCCTCTTAGCCTAACACGCTATCTGAAATAGGAGCGACGTAAATTGAACAAATGTGATAGAATTCCGTTGAATTCTTAAATTAACCATAATATAAAATGATCTAATCGGGTCTCTGTTTGCCTTACCCCAGAAGTTTAATAGCGCATTTTACTCGCCATTTCATAAGCTTTGAGATGCCGCTTAGCCCAATACTCTATCTGAAATAGGAGCGACGTAAATTGAACAAACGTGATAGAATTTCGCTGAATTCTTATATTAACCAAAATATAAAATGATCTAATCGGGTCTCTGATTGCCCTATCATAGAAGGTTAATCGTGTATTTTACTCGCCATTCCACGCGCTTTAAGATGCCGCCTAGCGCAATACGCTATCTGAAATAGGAGCGCCGTAAACTGAACAAATGTGATAGAATTACGCTGAATTCTTATATTAACCATAATGTAAAATGATCTAATCGGATCTCTGTTCGCCCTACCCTAGAAGTTTAATAGTGCATTTTACTCGCCATTTCATGCGCTTTGAGACGCCGCTTAGCCCAATACGCTATCCGAAATAGGAGCGACGTAAATTGAAAAAATGTGATAGAATTTCGCTGTATTCTTATATTAACCGTAATGTAAAATGATCTAATCGGGTCTCTGTTTGCCCTACCCTAGAAGTTTAATAGTGCATTCTAACCGGCATTTCATGCGCTTTGAGATGCCGCTTAGACCAATACGCTATTTGAAATAGGAGCGACGTAAATAGAACAAATGGGATAGAATTACGCTGAGTTCTTATATTAACCGTAATATAAAATGATCTAATCGGGTCTCTGTTTGCCTTACCCTAGAAGTTTAATAGTGCATGTTACTCGCTATTTCATGCGCTTTGAGATGCCGCTTAACCCAATACGCTATCTGAAATAGGAGCGACGTAAATTGAACAAATGTGATATAATTATGCTGAATTCTTATATTAACCAAAATATCATAAGATCTAATCGGGTCTCTGATTGCCCTACCCTAGAAGTTTAACAGTGCATTTTACTCGCCATTTCATGCGCTCTGAGATGCCGCTTAGCCCAATACGCTATCTGAAATAGGAGCGACGTAAATTGAACAAATGTGATAGAATTTCGATGGATCCTTATATTAACGAAAATATAAAATGATCTAAGCGGGTCTCTGATTGCCTTATCACAGAACTTTAATAGTGCATGTTACTCGCCATTTCACCCGCTTTAAGATGCCGCTTAGCCCAATACGCTATCTGAGATAGGAGCGACGTAAATTGCACAAATGTGATAGAGTTTCGCTGAATTCTTATATTAACCATAATGTGAAATGATCTAATCGGGTCTCTGTTCGCCCTACCCTAGAAGCTTAATAGTGCATTTCACTCGTCATTTCATGCGCTTTGAGATCCCGCTAAGCCCAATACGCTATCTGAAATAGGAGCGACGGAAATTGAACAAATGTGATAGAATTTCGCTGAATTCTTATATTAACCAAAATATAAAATGATCTAATCGGGTCTCTGATTGCCCTACGCTAGAAGTTTAATAGTGCATTTTACTCGCCATTTCATGCGCTTTGAGATGCCGCTTAGCCCAATACGCTATCTGATATAGGAGCGACGTAAATTGAACGAATGTGATAGAATTTCGCTGAATTCTTATAATAACCATAATGTAAAATGATCTAATCGGGTCTCTGTTCGCCCTACCCTAGAAGTGTAATAGTGCATTTTACTCGCCATTTCATGCGCTTTGAGATGCCGCTTAGCCCAATACGCTATCTGAAATAGGAGCGACGCAAATTGAACAAATGTGATAGAATTTCGCTGTATTATTATATGAACCAAAATATGAAATGATCTAATCAGGTCTCTGATAGCCCTATCATTGAAGTTTAGTAGTGCATTTTGCTCGCCATTCCTCGCTCTTTAAGATGCCGCCTAGCCTAGTACGCTATCTGGAATAGGAGAGACGTAAATTGAACAAATGTGATATAATCTTGCGGAATTCTTAAATTAACCATAATATAAAATTATCTAATCGGGTCTCTCATTGCCCTATCATGGAAGGTTTGTAGTGCATTTCACTCACCATTCCACGCGCTTTTAGATGCCGCCTAGCCCAATACGCTATCTGAAATGGGAGCGACGGAAATTGAACAAATGTGATAAAATTTCGCTGAATTCTTATATTAACCATAATGAAAATGATCTAATCGGGTCTCTGTTCGCCCTACCCTAGAAGTGTAATAGTGCATTTTACTCGTTATTCCACGCGCTTTAAGATGCCGCCTAGCCCAGTACGCTACCTGAAATAGGAGCGACGCAAATTGAACAAATGTGATATAATTTTGCGGAATTCTTAAATTAACCATAATATAAAATGATCTAATCAGGTCTCTGTTTGCCCTACCCTAGAAGCTTAATAGTGCATTTTACTCGCCATGTTATGCGCTTTGAGATGCCGCTTATCCCAATACGCTATCTGAAATAGGAGCGACGTAAATTGAACAAATCTGATAGAATTGCGCTGAATCCTTATATTAACAGTAATATAAAATGTTCTAATCGGGTCTCTGTTTGCCCAACCCTAGAAGTTTAATGGTACATTTTACTCCCCATTTCATGCGCTTTGAGGTGCCGCTTAGCCCAGTACGCTACCTGAAAGAGGAGCGACGTAAATTGAACAAATGTGATAGAATTTCGCTGAATTCTTATATTAACCATAATGTAAAATGATCTAATCGGATCTCTGTTCGCCCTAACCTAGAAGTTTAATAGTGCATTGTACTCGCCATTTCATGCGCTTTGAGATGCCGCTTAGCCCAATACTCTATCTGAAATAGGAGCGACGTAAATTGAACAAATGTGATAGAATTGCGCTGAATCCTTATATTAACAGTAATATAAAATGATCTAATCGGGTCTCTGTTTGCCCAACCCTAGAAGTTTAATGGTACATTTTACTCGCCATTTCATGCGCTTTGAGATGCCGCTTAGCCCAGTACGCTACCTGAAATAGGAGCGACGTAAATTGAACAAGAATGAAATGTGATAGAATTTCGCTGAATTCTTATATTAACCATAATGTAAAATGATCTAATCGGATCTCTGTTCGCCCTAACCTAGAAGTTTAATAGTGCATTGTACTCGCCATTTCATGCGCTTTGAGATGCCGCTTAGCCCAATACTCTATCTGAAATAGGAGCGACGTAAATTGAACAAATGTGATAGAATTTCGCTGAATTCTTATATTAACCATAATGTAAAATGATCTAATCGGATCTCTGTTCGCCCTAACCCAGAAGTTTAATAGTGCATTTTACTCGCCATTTCATGCGCTTTGAGATGCCGCATAGCCCAATACGCTATCTGAAATAGGAGCGACGCAAATTGAACAAATGTGATATAATTTTGCGGAATTCTTAAATTAACCATAATATAAAATGATCTAATCAGGTCTCTGTTTGCCCTACCCTAGAAGCTTAATAGTGCATTTTACTCGCCATGTCATGCGCTTTGAGATGCCGCTTAGCCCAATACGCTATCTGAAATAGGAGCGACGTAAATTGAACAAATCTGATAGAATTGCGCTGAATCCTTATACTAACCATAATATAAAATCATCTAAACGGGTCTCTGATTGCCGTATCATAGAAGTTTAATAGTGCATTTTACTCGACATTTCGTGCGTTATAAGATGCCGCTTAGACCAATACGCTATCTGAAATAGGAGCGACGTAAATTGAACAAATGTGATAAAATTACGCTGAATTCTTATATTAACAATAATATAAAATGATCTAATCGGGTCTCTGATTGCCCTATCAAAGAAGTTTAGAAGTGCATTTTACTCGTCATTTAATGCGCTTTAATGTGCCGTTTTGCCCAATACGCTATCTGAAATAGGAGCGTCGTAAATTGATCAAATGTGATAGAATTACACTGAATTCTTATATTAACCACAATTTAAAATGATCTATTCGGGTCTCTGATTGCCCTATCATAGAAGTTTAATAGTGCATTTTACTCGTCATTTCATGCGCTTAAACATGCCACCTAGCCCATTACGCTATCTGGAATAGGCGCGACGTAAATTGAACAATTGTGATAAAATTACGCTGAATTCTTATATTAACAATAATATAAAATGAACTAATCGGGTCTCCAATTGCCCTATCAAAGAAGTTAGTAGTGCATTTTACTCGTCATTTCATGCGCATTAAGGTGCCGTCTAGCCCAATCCGCTATCTCAAATTGGAGATACGTAAATTGAACAATTGTGATAGAATTACGCATAATTCTTATATTAACCATAATATAAAATGATCTAATCGCGTCTCTGATTGCCCTATCATAGAAGTTTAATAGTGCATTTTACTCGACATTTCATGCGCTTTAAGGAGCCGCTTAGCCCAATACGCAATCTGAAATTGGAGCTACGTAAATTGAACAAATGTGACAGAGTTACGCAGAATTCTTATATTAACCATAATATAAAATGATCTAATCGGGTCTATGATTGCCCTATCATAGAAGTTGAATAGTGCATTTTACTCGTCATTTCATGTGCTTTAAGGTGCCTCCTAGACCAATACGCTATCTGAAACAGGAGCGACGGTAATTGAACAAATGTGATAGAATTTCGCTGCATTCTTATATTAACCATAATATGAAATGGTCTAATCGGGTCTCTGATTGCCCTATCATGGAAGGTTAGTAGTGCATTTTACTCGTCATTCCACGCGCTTTAAGATGCCGCCTAGCCCAATATACTATCTGAAATAGGAACGACGTCACTTGAACAAATGTGATAGAATTACGCATAATTCTTATATTAACCATAATATAAAATGATCTAATCGGGTCTGTGATTGCCCTATCAGAGAAGTTTAATAGTGCATTTTACTCGTCATTTCATGCGCTTTAAGGTGCCGCATAGCCCAATACGCTATTTGAAATAGGAGCGACGTAAATTGAACAAATGTGATAGAATTACGCTGAATTCTTATATTAATCATAATATAAGATGACCTAATCGGGTCTCTGATCGCTCTATCATAGGAGTTTAATAGTGCATTTTACTCACCATTTCATGCGCTTTAAGGTGCCGTTTAGCCCAATACGCTGTCTGAAATTGGAGCGACGTAAATTGAACAAATGTGATGGAATTACGGTGCATCTTTATATTAATCATAATACAAAACGACCTAATCGGGTCTCTGTTTTCCCTGCCCTAGAAGCTTAATACTGCATTTTGCTCGGCATGTCATGCGCTTTAAGATGCCACCTAGCCTAATACGCTACCCGAAATAGGGGCGATGTAAATTGATCAAACGTGATAAAATTACGCTGAATTCTTATATTAACAATAATATAAAATGATCTAATCGGGTCTGTGATGGCCCTATCAGAGAACTGTAGTAGAGCATTTTACTCGTCATTTCAGGCGCTTTATGGTGCCGTCTAGCCCAATCCGCTATCTGAAATTGGAGCTACGTAAATTGAACAAATGTGACAGAGCTACGCAGAATTCTAATATTAACCATCACATAAAATGATCTAATCGGGTCTCTGATTGCCCTATCATAGAAGTTTAATAGTGCATTTTACTTGTCATTTCATGCGCTTTATCGTGCCGCTTGGCCCAGTACGCTATCTGAAATAGGAGCGACGTAAATTGAAGAAATGTGAAAGAATTTCGCTGAATTCTTAAATTAACCATAATATGAAATGATCTAATCGGGTCTCTGTTTACCTTACCCTAGAAGTTTAATTGTGCATTTTACTCGTCGTTTCATGCGCTTTAAGATGCCACCTAGCCCATTACGCTATCTGAAATAGTCGCGATGTAAATTGAACAAATGTGATAGAATTACGCAGAATTCTTATATTAACCATAATATAAAATGATCTAATCGGGTCTCTGATTGCACTGTCATAGAAGTTTAATAGTGCAATTTACTCGTCATTCCATGCGCCTTAACGTGCCGCCTATCCCAATACGCTATCTGAAATTGGAGCGACGTAAATTGAACAAATGTGATAAAATTTCCCTGAATTCTTATATTAACCTTAATGTAAAATGATCTAATCGGGTCTCCGTTCGCCCATCCCTAGAAGCTTAATAGTGCATTTCATTCGTCATCTCATGCGCTTTGAGATGCCACCTAGCCCAATACGCTATCTGAAATAGGGGCGACGTAAATTGAACAAATGTGATAAAATTACGCTGAATTCATATATTAACCATAATAATGAATGATGTAATCGGTTCTCTGTTTGCCCTGTCATAGAAGGTTAGTAGTGCATTTTACTCGCCATTCCACGAGCTTTAAGATGCCGGCTAGCCCAATACGCTATATGAAATAGGAGCGACGTAAATTGAACAAATATGATAGAATTTCGCTGAATTCATATATTAACCATAATATAAAATGATCTAACCGGGTCTCTGATTGCTCTATCTTAGAAGTTTAATAGTGCATTTTACTCGACATTTCATGCGCTTTAAGATGCTACCTAGCCCAATACCGTATCTTAAACAGTGGCGACGTAAATTGAACAAATGTGATAAAATTACGCTGAATTCTTATATTAACCATAATTTAAAATGATCTAATCGGGTTCTCTGATTGCCCTATCATAGAAGTTTAATAGTGCATTTTACTCGCCATTTCATGCCCTTTAAGGTGCAGCCTAGCCCAATACGCTATCTGAAATAGGAGCGACGTAAATTGAACAAATGTGATAGAATTACGCAGAATTCTTATATTAACCATAATTTAAGATGATCTAATCGGGACTCTGATTGCCCTATCATAGAAGTTTAATAGTGCATTTTACTCGCCATTTCATGCGCTTTAACGAGCCGCCTAGCCCAATACGCTATCTGAAATAGGAGCGACATAAATTGACCAAATGTAATAGAATTCCGCAGAATTCTTATATTAACCATAATTTAAGATGACCTATTCTGGTCTCTGATTGCCCTGTCACAGAAGTTCAGCAGTGCATTTTACTCGTCATCTCATGCGCTTTAAAGCGCCGTCGAGCCCAATCCTCTATCTGAAATTGGAGCAACGTAAATTGAATAAATGTGATAGAGTTACGCAGAATTCTTATATTAACCATAACACAAAATGATCTCATCGGGTCTCTGATTGCCCTATCAAAGAAGTTTAGTACTGCATTTTACTCGCCATGCCATGCGCTTTAAGGTGCCGCTTAGCCCAATGCGCTATCTGAAATGGGAGCGACGTAAATTGAACAAATGTGACAGAATTACGCAGAATTCTTATATTAAACATAATATAATACGATCTATCCGGTTCTCTGATTGCCCTATCATAGAAGTTTAATAGTGCATTTTACTCGTCATTTCATGCGCTTTAAGGAGCCGCCTAGCCCAATACGCTATCTGAAATAGGAGCGACATAAATTGAACAAATGTGATAGAATTACGCAGAATTCTTATATTAACCATAATATAATACGATCTATTCTGGTTTCTGATTGCCCTATCATAGAAGTTTAATAGTGCATTTTAGTCGCCATTTCATGCGCTTTAAGGAGCCGCCTAGCCCAATACGCTATCTGAAATAGGAGCGACGTAAATTGAACAAATGTGATAGAATTACGCAGAATTCTTATATTAACCATAATTTAAGATGATCTAATCGGGACTCTGATTGCCCTATCATAGAAGTTTAATAGTGCATTTTACTCGCCAGTTCATGCGCTTTAACGAGCCGCCTAGCCCAATACGCTATCTGAAATAGGAGCGACATAAATTGACCAAATGTAATAGAATTCCGCAGAATTCTTATATTAACCATAATTTAAGATGATCTATTCTGGTCTCTGATTGCCCGATCACAAGAAGTTCAGTAGTGCATTTTACTCGACATTTCATGCGCTTTATGGTGCCGTCTAGCCCAATCCGCTATCTGAAATTGGAGCTGCGTAAATTGCATAAATGTGATAGAGTTACGCAAAATTCTTATATTAACCATAACATAAAATGATCTAATCGGGTCTCTGATTGCTCTATCAAAGAAGTTTAGTAGTGCATTTTACTCGTCATTTCATGCGCTTTAAGATACCGCTTAGCCCAGTACGCTATCAGAAATAGGAGCGACGTAAATTGAACAAATGTGCTGGAATTTCGCTGAATTCTTATATTAAGCATAATATAAAATGATCTAATCGGGTCTCTGATTGACCTGTCCGAGAAGTTTAGCAGTGCATTTTACTCGACATTTTATGCGTTTTAAGATGCCGCACAGCCCAATACGCTATCTGAAATTGGAGCGTCGTAAATTGAACAAATGTAATAGAATTACACTGTATTATTATATTAATCATAATGTAAGATGATCTATTCGGATCTCTGATTGCCCTATCATAGAAGTTTAATAGTGCATTTTACTCGTCATTTCATGCGCTTTAAGGTGCCGCCTAGCCCAATACGCTATCTGAAATAGTAGCGACGTAAATCGAAACAAATGCGATAGAATTTCGCTCAATTCTTATATTAACCATAATATAATATAATCTAATCGGGTCTCTGATTGCCCTATCAAAGAAGTTTAGTAGTGCATTTTACTCGTCATTTCATGCGCTTTAAGTTGCCGTATTGCCCAATCCGCAATCTGAAATTGGAGCTACGTAAATTGAACAAATGTGACAGAGTTACGCAGAATTCTTATATTAACCATAATATAATATGATCCACTCGGGTCTCCGATTGCCCTATCATAGAAGTTTAATAGTGCATTTTACTCGTTATTTCATGCGCTTTAAGGTGCCGCCTAGTGCAGTACGGTATCTGAAATAGGAGCGACATAAATTGAACAAATGTGATAGAATTACCCAGAATTCTTATATTAACCATACTATAGAATGATCTAATCGGGTCTCTGATTGCCCTATCATAGAAGTTTAATAGTGCATTTTACTCGACATTTTATGCGCTTTATGATGCCACCTAGCCTAATACGCTATCTGAAATAGAGGCGACGTAAATTGAACAAATATGATAAAATCACGCTGAATTCTTATATTAACAATAATATGAAATGATCTAAACGGGTCTCTGATTGCCCTATCATAGAAGTTTCGTAGTGCATTTTACTCGCCATTTGATGCGCTTTAAGGTGCCGTTTAGTCCAATACGCTATCTGAAACAGGAGCGCCGTAAATTGAACAAATGTGATAGAATTACGCAGAATTCTCATATTAACCATAACATAAAATGATCTAACCGGTTCTCTGATTGCCCTATCAAAGAAGTTTAGTAGTGCATTTTACTCGACATTTCATGCGCTTTAAGATGCCGCCTAGCCCAATACGATATCTGAAATTGGAGCTATGTAAATTGAACAAACGTGATAGAATTACGCAGAATTCTTATATTAACCATAATATAAAATGATCTAATCGGGTCTCTGATTGCCCTATCCTAGAAGCTTAGTAGTGCATTTTACTCGGCATTTCATCCGCTTTAAGGCGCCGCTTATCCCGATACGCTATCAGAAATAGGAGCGACGTAAATTGAACAAATGTGGTGGAATTTCGCTGAATTCTTATATTAAGCATAATATAAAATGATCTAATCGGGACTCTGATTGACCTGTCCGAGAAGTTTCGTAGTGCATTTTACTCGACATTTTATGCGTTTTAAGATGCCGCACAGTCCAATACGCTATTTGAAATTGGAGCTACGTAAATTGAACAAACGTGATAGAATTACGCAGAATTCTTATATTAACCATAATATAATACGATCTATTCGGGTCTCTGATTGCCCTATCGCAGAAGTTTAATAGTGCATTTTACTCGCCATTTCATGCGCCTTAAGGTGCCGTTTAGCCCAATACGCTATCTGAAATAGGAGCGTCGTAAATTGAACAAGTGTGATAGAGTTTCGCTGAATGCTTATATTAACCATAATACAATATGATCTAATCGGGTCTCTGATTGCCCTATCATAGAAGGTTAGTAGTGCATTTTACTCCACATTCCACGCGCTTTAAGATGCCGCCTAGTCAAATATACTATCTGAAATAAGAGCGTCGTAAATTGAACACATGTGATAGAATTACGCAGAATTCTTATATTAACAATAATATAATATGATATATTCGGGTCTCTCATTGCCCTATCATATACGTTTAATAGTGCAGTTTAATAGTCATTTCAACCGCTTTATGGTACCGCTTAGCCCAATACGCTATCTGAAACTGGATCGACGTAAATTGAACAAATGTGATAGAATTTCGCTGAATTCTTATATTAACCATAATATTGAATGATCTAATCGGGTCACTGATTGCCCTATCATAGAAGTTTAATAGTGCACTTTACTCGACAGTCCATGCGCTTTAAGATGCCGCCTATCCCTATACGCTATCTGAAATAGGAGCGACGTAAATTGAACAAATGTGATAGAATTACGCTGAATTCTTATATTAACCATAATATAAAATGATTTAATCGGGTCTCTGTTTGCCCTACCCTAGAAGTTTAATAGTGCATTTTACTCGAAATTTCATGCTCTTTAAGATGAAACCTAGCCCAATACGCTATATGAAATAGGTGCGACGTAAATTGAACAAATGTGATAGAATCTCGCTGGATTCTTATATTAACCATAATATAAAATGATCTAATGTGGTCTCTGATTACCCTTTCATAGAAGCTTAGTAGTGCCTTTTAATCGATATTTCAGGCCCTTTAAGATTCTGCTTAGCCCAATACGCTATCTGAAATAGGAGCGACTTAAATTGAGTAAATGTGGTTCAATTTCGCTGAATTCTTATATTAATCATAATATAAAATGATCTAATCGGGTCTCTGATTGTCCTATCATAGAAGGTTAGTAGTGCATTTTACTCGTCATTCCAGGCGCTTTAAGATGCCGCCAAGTCCAATATACTATCTGAAATAGGAGCGACGTAAATTGAACAAATGTGATAGAATTACTCTGGATACTTATATTAATCATAATATAAGATAACCTAATCGGATCTGTAATAGCCCTATCCTTGAAGCTTAGTACTGCATTTTACTTGACATTTCATGCGCTTTAAGATGCCGCTTAGCCCAATACGCTATCTGAAGTAGGAGCTACGTAAATTGAACAAATGTGATAGAATTTCGCTGAATTCTTATATTAACCATAATATAAAATGATCTAATTGGGTCTCTGATGGCCGTATCCGAGAAGACTAGTAGTGCATTTTATTCGCCATGTCATGCGCATTAAGATGCCGCCCAGCTCAATACGATATCTGGCGTAGGAGCGACGTGAATTGGACAAATGTGACAGAGTTACGATGAATTCTTAAATTAGCAATAATATAAGATGGTCTAATCGGGACTCTGATTGCCCTATCCAAGAAGTTTATTAGTGCATTTTACTCGTTATTTCATGCGCTTTATGGTCCCGCCTAGACCAATCCGCTATCTGAAATTGGAGCTACGTAAATTGAACAAATGTGATAAAATTTCGATGAATTCTTATATTAACTATAATATAAAATGATCTAATCGGGTCTCTGATTGCCGTATCAAAGAAGTTTAATAGTGCATTTTGCTCGGCATTTCATGCGCTTTAAGGTCCCGCCTAGCTGAATCCGCTATGTGAAATAGGAGCTACGTAAATTGAACAAATGTGATAGAGTTACGACGAATTCTTAAATTAACCGTTAATATAAGATGATCTAATCGGATCTCTGATTGCCCTATCCTAGAAGTTTAGTAGTGCATTTTACTCGACATTTCATGCGATTTAAGGTCCCGCGTCGACCAATCCGCTATCTGAAATTGGTGCTACGTAAATTGAACAAATGTGATTTAATTACGCAGGATACTTATATTAACCATAATATAAAATGATCTAATCGGGTCTCTGATTGCCCTATCATAGAAGTTTAATAGTGCATTTTACTCGTCATTTCATGCGCTTAAACATGCCACCTAGCCCATTACGCTATCTGGAATAGGCGCGACGTTAATTGAACAATTGTGATAAAATTACGCTGAATTCTTATATTAACAATAATATAAAATGAACTAATCGGGTCTCCAATTGCCCTATCAAAGAAGTTAGTAGTGCATTTTACTCGTCATCTCATGCGCATTAAGGTGCCGTCTAGCCCAATCCGCTATCTCAAATTGGAGATACGTAAATTGAACAATTGTGATAGAATTACGAATAATTCTTATATTAACCATAATATAAAATGATCTAATCGCGTCTCTGATTGTCCTATCATAGAAGTTTAATAGTGCATTTTACTCGACATTTCATGCGCTTTAAGGAGCCGCTTAGCCCAATACGCAATCTGAAATTGGAGCTACGTAAATTCAACAAATGTGACAGAGTTACGCAGAATTCTTATATTAACCATAATATAAAATGATCTAATCGGGTCTATGATAGCCCTATCATAGAAGTTGAATAGTGCATTTTACTCGTCATTTCATGTGCTTTAAGGTGCCTCCTAGACCAATACGCTATCTGAAACAGGAGCGACGGTAATTGAACAAATGTGATAGAATTTCGCTGCATTCTTATATTAACCATAATATAAAATGGTCTAATCGGGTCTCTGATTGCCCTATCATAGAAGGTTAGTAGTGCATTTTACTCGTCATCTCATGCGCTTTAAGGTGCCGTCTAGCCCAATCCGCTATCTCAAATTGGAGATACGTAAATTGAACAAATGTGATAGAATTACGCATAATTCTTATATCAACCATAATATAAAATGATCTAATCGGGTCTGTGATTGCCCTATCATAGAAGTTTAATAGTGAATTTTACTCGTCATTTCATGCGCTTTAAGGTGCCGCTTAACACAATACGCTTTCTGAAACAGGAGCGACGTAAATTGAACAAATGTGATAGAATTACGGCATATCCTTATATTAATCATAATATAAGATGACCTCAGCGGGTCTCTGTTTGCCCTGCCCTAGAAGTTTAATACTGCATTTTACTCGACATTTCATGCGCTTTAAGATGCCAACTAGCCCAATACGCTATCTGAAATAGGGGCGACGTTAATTGAAAAATGTGATAAAATGACGCTAAATTCTTATATTAAGAATAATATAAAATGATCTAATCGGGTCTCCGATTGCCCTATCCTAGAAGTTTAGTAGTGCATTTTACTCGACATTTCATGCCCATTAACATGCCACTTAAACCAATACGCTATCTGAATTAGGAGCGACGTAAATTGAACAAATGTGATAGAATTACGCTGAATTCTTATATTAACCATAATATAAAATGATCTAATCGGATCTCTGATTGCCCTACCATAAAAGTTTAATAGTGCATTTTACTCGTCATTTCCTGCGCTTTAAGGTGCCTCCTAGACCAATACGCTATCTGAAACAGGAGCGACGGTAATTGAACAAATGTGATAGAATTTCGCTGCATTCTTATATTAACCATAATATAAAATGGTCTAATCGGGTCTCTGATTGCCCTATCATAGAAGGTTAGTAGTGCATTTTACTCGTCATCTCATGCGCATTAAGGTGCCGTCTAGCCCAATCCGCTATCTCAAATTGGAGATACGTAAATTGAACAAATGTGATAGAATTACGCATAATTCTTATATCAACCATAATATAAAATGATCTAATCGGGTCTGTGATTGCCCTATCATAGAAGTTTAATAGTGAATTTTACTCGTCATTTCATGCGCTTTAAGGTGCCGCTTAACACAATACGCTTTCTGAAACAGGAGCGACGTAAATTGAACAAATGTGATAGAATTACGGCATATCCTTATATTAATCATAATATAAGATGACCTCAGCGGGTCTCTGTTTGCCCTGCCCTAGAAGTTTAATACTGCATTTTACTCGACATTTCATGCGCTTTAAGATGCCAACTAGCCCAATACGCTATCTGAAATAGGGGCGACGTTAATTGAAAAATGTGATAAAATGACGCTAAATTCTTATATTAAGAATAATATAAAATGATCTAATCGGGTCTCCGATTGCCCTATCCTAGAAGTTTAGTAGTGCATTTTACTCGACATTTCATGCCCATTAACATGCCACTTAAACCAATACGCTATCTGAATTAGGAGCGACGTAAATTGAACAAATGTGATAGAATTACGCTGAATTCTTATATTAACCATAATATAAAATGATCTAATCGGATCTCTGATTGCCCTATCATAAAAGTTTAATAGTGCATTTTACTCGTCATTTCCTGCGCTTTAAGGTGCCGCTTAGCCCAATACGTTATTTGAAATTGGAGCGACATAAATTGAACAAATGTGATAGAATTACGCAGAATTCTTATATTAACCATAATATAATAGGATCTATTCGGGTCTCTGATTGCCCTATCATAGAAGTTTCATAGTGCATTTTACTCGCCATTTCATGCGCTTTAAGGTGCCGCTTAGCCCAAGCCGCTATCTGAAATTGGGGCGACGTAAATTGCACAGGTGTGATAGAGTTTCGCTGAATTCTTAAATTAACCATAATATAACATGATCTAATCGGGTCTCTCATTGCCCTATCTTAGAAGTTTCATAGTGCATTTTACTCGCCATTTCATGCGCTTTAAGGTGTCACTTAGCCCGATAGGCTATCTGAAATAGGGACGACGTAAATTGAACAAATGTGATAGAATTACGCAGAATTCTTATATTAACCATAATATAAAATGATCTAATCGGATCTCTGATTACCCTACCATAGAACTTTAATAGTGCATTTTACTCGTCACTCCATGCGCTTTAAGATGCCGCCTAGCCCAATACGCTATCTGAAATAGGAGCGACATAAATTAAACAAATGTGATAGAATTACGTTGAATTCTTATATTAACCATAATATAGAATGATCTAATCGGGTCTTTGATTGCCCTACCCAAGAAGTTTCGTAGTGCATTTTGCTCGACATTTCATGCGCTTTAAGATGCCACGAAGTCCAATACGCTATCTGAAATTGGAGCTACGTAAATTGAACAAACGTGATAGAATTACGCAGAATTCTTATATTAACCATAATATAATACGATCTATTCGGTTCTCTGATTGCCCTATCATAGAAGTTTAATAGTGCATTTTACTCGTCATTTCATGCGCTTTATGGTGCCGCCTAGCCCAATACGCAATCTGAAATAGGATCGATATAAATTGAACAAATGTGATAAAATTACGCTGAATTCTTATATTAACAATAATATAAAATGATCTAATCGGGTCTCTGTTTGCCTTGCCCTAGAAGTTTGATAGTGCATTTCACTCGTCATTTCATGCGCTTTGAGATGCCGCTTAGCCCAATACGCTATCTGAAATAGGAGCGACGTAAATTGAACAAATGTGGTAGAATTTCGCTGAATTCTTATATTAACCATCATGTAAAATGATCTAATCGGGTCTCTGGTTGCCTCACCCTAGAAGTTTGATAGTGCATTTCACTCGTCATTTCATGCGCTTTGTGATGCCGCTTAGCCCAATACGCTATATGAAATAGGAGCGACGTAAATTGAACAAATGTGATAAAATTTCGCTGAATTCTTATATTAAACAAAATATAAAATGATCTAATCGGGTCACTGATTGCCCTATCATAGAAGTTTAATAGTGCGTTTTACTCGCCATTCCACGCGCTTTACGATGCCGCCTAGCCCAGTACGCTATCTGAAATAGGTGCGACGTAAATTGAACGAATGTGATAGAATTTCGCTGTATTCTTATATTAACCGTAATGTAAAATGATCTAATCGGGTCTCTGTTTGCCCTACCCTAGAAGTTTAATAGTGCATTCTAACCGGCATTTCATGCGCTTTGAGATGCCGCTTAGACCAATATGCTATCTGAAATAGGAGCGACGTAAATTGAACAAATGTGATAGAATTTCGATGGATCCTTATATTAACGAAAATATAAAATGATCTAAGCGGATCTCTGATTGCCTTATCACAGAACTTTAATAGTGCATGTTACTCGCCATTTCACCCGCTTTAAGATGCCGCTTAGCCCAATACGCTATCTGAGATAGGAGCGACGTATATTGCACAAATGTGATAGAATTTCGCTGAATTCTTATATTAACCATAATGTAAAATGATCTAATCGGATCTCTGTTCGCCCTAACCTAGAAGTTTAATAGTGCATTGTACTCGCCATTTCATGCGCTTTGAGATGCCGCTTAGCCCAATACTCTATCTGAAATAGGAGCGACGTAAATTGAACAAATGTGATAGAATTTCGCTGAATTCTTATATTAACCATAATGTAAAATGATCTAATCGGATCTCTGTTCGCCCTAACCCAGAAGTTTAATAGTGCATTTTACTCGCCATTTCATGCGCTTTGAGATGCCGCATAGCCCAATACGCTATCTGAAATAGGAGCGACGCAAATTGAACAAATGTGATATAATTTTGCGGAATTCTTAAATTAACCATAATATAAAATGATCTAATCAGGTCTCTGTTTGCCCTAACCTAGAAGCTTAATAGTGCATTTTACTCGCCATGTCATGCGCTTTGAGATGCCGCTTAGCCCAATACGCTATCTGAAATAGGAGCGACGTAAATTGAACAAATCTGATAGAATTGCGCTGAATCATTATACTAACCATAATATAAAATCATCTAAACGGGTCTCTGATTGCCGTATCATAGAAGTTTAATAGTGCATTTTACTCGACATTTCGTGCGTTATAAGATGCCGCTTAGACCAATACGCTATCTGAAATAGGAGCGACGTAAATTGAACAAATGTGATAAAATTACGCTGAATTCTTATATTAACAATAATATAAAATGATCTAATCGGGTCTCTGATTGCCCTATCAAAGAAGTTTAGAAGTGCATTTTACTCGTCATTTAATGCGCTTTAATGTGCCGTTTTGCCCAATACGCTATCTGAAATAGGAGCGTCGTAAATTGATCAAATGTGATAGAATTACACTGAATTCTTATATTAACCACAATTTAAAATGATCTATTCGGGTCTCTGATTGCCCTATCATAGAAGTTTAATAGTGCATTTTACTCGTCATTTCATGCGCTTAAACATGCCACCTAGCCCATTACGCTATCTGGAATAGGCGCGACGTAAATTGAACAATTGTGATAAAATTACGCTGAATTCTTATATTAACAATAATATAAAATGAACTAATCGGGTCTCCAATTGCCCTATCAAAGAAGTTAGTAGTGCATTTTACTCGTCATTTCATGCGCATTAAGGTGCCGTCTAGCCCAATCCGCTATCTCAAATTGGAGATACGTGAATTGAACAACTGTGATAGAATTACGCATAATTCTTATATTAACCATAATATAAAATGATCTAATCGGGTCTGTGATTGCCCTATCATAGAAGTTGAATAGTGCATTTTACTCGTCATTTCATGTGCTTTAAGGTGCCTCCTAGACCAATACGCTATCTGAAACAGGAGCGACGGTAATTGAACAAATGTGATAGAATTTCGCTGCATTCTTATATTAACCATAATATGAAATGGTCTAATCCGGTCTCTGATTGCCCTATCATGGAAGGTTAGTAGTGCATTTTACTCGTCATTCCACGCGCTTTAAGATGCCGCCTAGCCCAATATACTATCTGAAATAGGAACGACGTCACTTGAACAAATGTGATAGAATTACGCATAATTCTTATATTAACCATAATATAAAATGATCTAATCGGGTCTGTGATTGCCCTATCAGAGAAGTTTAATAGTGCATTTTACTCGTCATTTCATGAGCTTTAAGGTGCCGCATAGCCCAATACGCTATTTGAAATAGGAGCGACGTAAATTGAACAAATGTGATAGAATTACGCTGAATTCTTATATTAATCATAATATAAGATGACCTAATCGGGTCTCTGATCGCTCTATCATAGGAGTTTAATAGTGCATTTTACTCACCATTTCATGCGCTTTAAGGTGCCGTTTAGCCCAATACGCTGTCTGAAATTGGAGCGACGTAAATTGAACAAATGTGATGGAATTACGGTGCATCTTTATATTAATCATAATACAAGACGACCTAATCGGGTCTCTGTTTTCCCTGCCCTAGAAGCTTAATACTGCATTTTGCTCGGCATGTCATGCGCTTTAAGATGCCACCTAGCCTAATACGCTACCCGAAATAGGGGCGATGTAAATTGATCAAACGTGATAAAATTACGCTGAATTCTTATATTAACAATAATATAAAATGATCTAATCGGGTCTGTGATGGCCCTATCAGAGAACTGTAGTAGAGCATTTTACTCGTCATTTCAGGCGCTTTATGGTGCCGTCTAGGCCAATCCGCTATCTGAAATTGGAGCTACGTAAATTGAACAAATGTGACAGAGCTACGCAGAATTCTAATATTAACCATCACATAAAATGATCTAATCGGGTCTCTGATTGCCCTATCATAGAAGTTTAATAGTGCATTTTACTTGTCATTTCATGCGCTTTATCGTGCCGCTTAGCCCAGTACGCTATCTGAAATAGGAGCGACGTAAATTGAAGAAATGTGAAAGAATTTCGCTGAATTCTTAAATTAACCATAATATGAAATGATCTAATCGGGTCTCTGTTTACCTTACCCTAGAAGTTTAATTGTGCATTTTACTCGTCGTTTCATGCGCTTTAAGATGCCACCTAGCCCATTACGCTATCTGAAATAGTCGCGATGTAAATTGAACAAATGTGATAGAATTTCGCTGAATCCTTATATTAACCATAATATAAAATGATCTAATCGGGTCTCTGATTGCACTGTCATAGAAGTTTAATAGTGCAATTTACTCGTCATTCCATGCGCCTTAACGTGCCGCCTATCCCAATACGCTATCTGAAATTGGAGCGACGTAAATTGAACAAATGTGATAAAATTTCCCTGAATTCTTATATTAACCTTAATGTAAAATGATCTAATCGGGTCTCCGTTCGCCCATCCCTAGAAGCTTAATAGTGCATTTCATTCGTCATCTCATGCGCTTTGAGATGCCACCTAGCCCAATACGCTATCTGAAATAGGGGCGACGTAAATTGAACAAATGTGATAAAATTACGCTGAATTCTTATATTAACCATAATAATGAATGATGTAATCGGTTCTCTGTTTGCCCTGTCATAGAAGGTTAGTAGTGCATTTTACTCGCCATTCCACGAGCTTTAAGATGCCGGCTAGCCCAATACGCTATATGAAATAGGAGCGACGTAAATTGAACAAATATGATAGAATTTCGCTGAATTCATATATTAACCATAATATAAAATGATCTAACCGGGTCTCTGATTGCTCTATCTTAGAAGTTTAATAGTGCATTTTACTCGACATTTCATGCGCTTTAAGATGCTACCTAGCCCAATACCGTATCTTAAACAGTGGCGACGTAAATTGAACAAATGTGATAAAATTACGCTGAATTCTTATATTAACCATAATTTAAAATGATCTAATCGGGTTCTCTGATTGCCCTATCATAGAAGTTTAATAGTGCATTTTACTCGCCATTTCATGCCCTTTAAGGTGCAGCCTAGCCCAATACGCTATCTGAAAATAGGAGCGACGTAAATTGAACAAATGTGATAGAATTACGCAGAATTCTTATATTAACCATAATTTAAGATGATCTAATCGGGACTCTGATTGCCCTATCATAGAAGTTTAATAGTGCATTTTACTCGCCATTTCATGCGCTTTAACGAGCCGCCTAGCCCAATACGCTATCTGAAATAGGAGCGACATAAATTGACCAAATGTAATAGAATTCCGCAGAATTCTTATATTAACCATAATTTAAGATGATCTATTCTGGTCTCTGATTGCCCTGTCACAGAAGTTCAGCAGTGCATTTTACTCGTCATCTCATGCGCTTTAAAGCGCCGTCGAGCCCAATCCTCTATCTGAAATTGGAGCAACGTAAATTGAATAAATGTGATAGAGTTACGCAGAATTCTTATATTAACCATAACACAAAATGATCTCATCGGGTCTCTGATTGCCCTATCAAAGAAGTTTAGTACTGCATTTTACTCGTCATGCCATGCGCTTTAAGGTGCCGCTTAGCCCAATGCGCTATCTGAAATGGGAGCGACGTAAATTGAACAAATGTGACAGAATTACGCAGAATTCTTATATTAAACATAATATAATACGATCTATCCGGTTCTCTGATTGCCCTATCATAGAAGTTTAATAGTGCATTTTACTCGTCATTTCATGCGCTTTAAGGAGCCGCCTAGCCCAATACGCTATCTGAAATAGGAGCGACATAAATTGAACAAATGTGATAGAATTACGCAGAATTCTTATATTAACCATAATATAATACGATCTATTCTGGTTTCTGATTGCCCTATCATAGAAGTTTAATAGTGCATTTTAGTCGCCATTTCATGCGCTTTAAGGAGCCGCCTAGCCCAATACGCTATCTGAAATAGGAGCGACGTAAATTGAACAAATGTGATAGAATTACGCAGAATTCTTATATTAACCATAATTTAAGATGATCTAATCGGGACTCTGATTGCCCTATCATAGAAGTTTAATAGTGCATTTTACTCGCCAGTTCATGCGCTTTAACGAGCCGCCTAGCCCAATACGCTATCTGAAATAGGAGCGACATAAATTGACCAAATGTAATAGAATTCCGCAGAATTCTTATATTAACCATAATTTAAGATGATCTATTCTGGTCTCTGATTGCCCGATCACAAGAAGTTCAGTAGTGCATTTTACTCGACATTTCATGCGCTTTATGGTGCCGTCTAGCCCAATCCGCTATCTGAAATTGGAGCTGCGTAAATTGCATAAATGTGATAGAGTTACGCAAAATTCTTATATTAACCATAACATAAAATGATCTAATCGGGTCTCTGATTGCTCTATCAAAGAAGTTTAGTAGTGCATTTTACTCGTCATTTCATGCGCTTTAAGATACCGCTTAGCCCAGTACGCTATCAGAAATAGGAGCGACGTAAATTGAACAAATGTGCTGGAATTTCGCTGAATTCTTATATTAAGCATAATATAAAATGATCTAATCGGGTCTCTGATTGACCTGTCCGAGAAGTTTAGCAGTGCATTTTACTCGACATTTTATGCGTTTTAAGATGCCGCACAGCCCAATACGCTATCTGAAATTGGAGCGTCGTAAATTGAACAAATGTAATAGAATTACACTGTATTATTATATTAATCATAATGTAAGATGATCTATTCGGATCTCTGATTGCCCTATCATAGAAGTTTAATAGTGCATTTTACTCGTCATTTCATGCGCTTTAAGGTGCCGCCTAGCCCAATACGCCATCTGAAATAGTAGCGACGTAAATCGAAACAAATGCGATAGAATTTCGCTCAATTCTTATATTAACCATAATATAATATAATCTAATCGGGTCTCTGATTGCCCTATCAAAGAAGTTTAGTAGTGCATTTTACTCGTCATTTCATGCGCTTTAAGTTGCCGTATTGCCCAATCCGCAATCTGAAATTGGAGCTACGTAAATTGAACAAATGTGACAGAGTTACGCAGAATTCTTATATTAACCATAATATAATATGATCCACTCGGGTCTCCGATTGCCCTATCATAGAAGTTTAATAGTGCATTTTACTCGTTATTTCATGCGCTTTAAGGTGCCGCCTAGTGCAGTACGGTATCTGAAATAGGAGCGACATAAATTGAACAAATGTGATAGAATTACCCAGAATTCTTATATTAACCATACTATAGAATGATCTAATCGGGTCTCTGATTGCCCTATCATAGAAGTTTAATAGTGCATTTTACTCGACATTTTATGCGCTTTATGATGCCACCTAGCCTAATACGCTATCTGAAATAGAGGCGACGTAAATTGAACAAATATGATAAAATCACGCTGAATTCTTATATTAACAATAATATGAAACGATCTAAACTGGTCTCTGATTGCCCTATCATAGAAGTTTCGTAGTGCATTTTACTCGCCATTTGATGCGCTTTAAGGTGCCGTTTAGTCCAATACGCTATCTGAAACAGGAGCGCCGTAAATTGAACAAATGTGATAGAATTACGCAGAATTCTCATATTAACCATAACATAAAATGATCTAATCGGTTCTCTGATTGCCCTATCAAAGAAGTTTAGTAGTGCATTTTACTCGACATTTCATGCGCTTTAAGATGCCGCCTAGCCCAATACGATATCTGAAATTGGAGCTATGTAAATTGAACAAACGTGATAGAATTACGCAGAATTCTTATATTAACAATAATATAATATGATATATTCGGGTCTCTCATTCCCCTATCATATACGTTTAATAGTGCAGTTTAATAGTCATTTCAACCGCTTTATGGTACCGCTTAGCCCAATACGCTATCTGAAACTGGATCGACGTAAATTGAACAAATGTGATAGAATTTCGCTGAATTCTTATATTAACCATAATATTGAATGATCTAATCGGGTCACTGATTGCCCTATCATAGAAGGTTAGTAGTGCATTTTACTCGTCATTCCAGGCGCTTTAAGATGCCGCCAAGTCCAATATACTATCTGAAATAGGAGCGACGTAAATTGAACAAATGTGATAGAATTACTCTGGATACTTATATTAATCATTATATAAGATAACCTAATCGGATCTGTAATAGCCCTATCCTTGAAGCTTAGTACTGCATTTTACTTGACATTTCATGCGCTTTAAGATGCCGCTTAGCCCAATACGCTATCTGAAGTAGGAGCTACGTAAATTGAACAAATGTGATAGAATTTCGCTGAATTCTTATATTAACCATAATATAAAATGATCTAATTGGGTCTCTGATGGCCGTATCCGAGAAGACTAGTAGTGCATTTTATTCGCCATGTCATGCGCATTAAGATGCCGCCCAGCTCAATACGATATCTGGCGTAGGAGCGACGTAAATTGGACAAATGTGACAGAGTTACGATGAATTCTTAAATTAGCAATAATATAAGATGGTCTAATCGGGACTCTGATTGCCCTATCCAAGAAGTTTATTAGTGCATTTTACTCGTTATTTCATGCGCTTTAAGGTCCCGCCTAGACCAATCCGCTATCTGAAATTGGAGCTACGTAAATTGAACAAATGTGATAAAATTTCGATGAATTCTTATATTAACTATAATATAAAATGATCTAATCGGGTCTCTGATTGCCGTATCAAAGAAGTTTAATAGTGCATTTTGCTCGGCATTTCATGCGCTTTAAGGTCCCGCCTAGCTGAATCCGCTATGTGAAATAGGAGCTACGTAAATTGAACAAATGTGATAGAGTTACGACGAATTCTTAAATTAACCGTTAATATAAGATGATCTAATCGGATCTCTAATTGCCCTATCCTAGAAGTTTAGTAGTGCATTTTACTCGACATTTCATGCGATTTAAGGTCCCGCGTCGACCAATCCGCTATCTGAAATTGGTGCTACGTAAATTGAACAAATGTGATTTAATTACGCAGGATACTTATATTAACCATAATATAAAATGATCTAATCGGGTCTCTGATTGCCCTATCAAAGAAGTTTAGAAGTGCATTTTACTCGTCATTTAATGCGCTTTAAGGTGCCGCCTAGCCCAATACGCAATCTGAAGTTGGAGCGACGTAAATTGAACAAATATGATAGAATCTCGCTGAATTCTTATACTAACCATAATATAAAATCATCTAATCGGGTCTCTGATTGCCGTATCATAGAAGTTTAATAGTGCATTTTACTCGACATTTCGTGCGTTATAAGATGCCGCTTAGACCAATACGCTATCTGAAATAGGAGCGACGTAAATTGAACAAATGTGATACAATTACGCTGAATTCTTATATTAACAATAATATAAAATGATCTAATCGGGTCTCTGATTGCCCTATCAAAGAAGTTTAGAAGTGCATTTTACTCGTCATTTAATGCGCTTTAATGTGCCGTTTTGCCCAATACGCTATCTGAAATAGGAGCGTTGTAAATTGATCAAATGTGATAGAATTACACTGAATTCTTATATTAACCACAATTTAAAATGATCTATTCGGGTCTCTGATTGCCCTATCATAGAAGTTTAATAGTGCATTTTACTCGTCATTTCATGCGCTTAAACATGCCACCTAGCCCATTACGCTATCTGGAATAGGCGCGACGTTAATTGAACAATTGTGATAAAATTACGCTAAATTCTTATATTAACAATAATATAAAATGAACTAATCGGGTCTCCAATTGCCCTATCAAAGAAGTTAGTAGTGCATTTTACTCGTCATCTCATGCGCATTAAGGTGCCGTCTAGCCCAATCCGCTATCTCAAATTGGAGATACGTAAATTGAACAATTGTGATAGAATTACGAATAATTCTTATATTAACCATAATATAAAATGATCTAATCGCGTCTCTGATTGTCCTATCATAGAAGTTTAATAGTGCATTTTACTCGACATTTCATGCGCTTTAAGGAGCCGCTTAGCCCAATACGCAATCTGAAATTGGAGCTACGTAAATTCAACAAATGTGACAGAGTTACGCAGAATTCTTATATTAACCATAATATAAAATGATCTAATCGGGTCTATGATAGCCCTATCATAGAAGTTGAATAGTGCATGTTACTCGTCATTTCATGTGCTTTAAGGTGCCTCCTAGACCAATACGCTATCTGAAACAGGAGCGACGGTAATTGAACAAATGTGATAGAATTTCGCTGTATTCTTATATTAACCATAATGTAAAATGATCTAATCGGGTCTCTGTTTGCCCTACCCTAGAAGTTTAATAGTGCATTCTAACCGGCATTTCATGCGCTTTGAGATGCCGCTTAGACCAATACGCTATTTGAAATAGGAGCGACGTAAATAGAACAAATGGGATAGAATTACGCTGAGTTCTTATATTAACCGTAATATAAAATGATCTAATCGGGTCTCTGTTTGCCTTACCCTAGAAGTTTAATAGTGCATGTTACTCGCTATTTCATGCGCTTTGAGATGCCGCTTAACCCAATACGCTATCTGAAATAGGAGCGACGTAAATTGAACAAATGTCATATAATTATGCTGAATTCTTATATTAACCAAAATATCATAAGATCTAATCGGGTCTCTGATTGCCCTACCCTAGAAGTTTAACAGTGCATTTTACTCGCCATTTCATGCGCTCTGAGATGCCGCTTAGCCCAATACGCTATCTGAAATAGGAGCGACGTAAATTGCACAAATGTGATAGAGTTTCGCTGAATTCTTATATTAACCATAATGTGAAATGATCTAATCGGGTCTCTGTTCGCCCTACCCTAGGAGCTTAATAGTGCATTTCACTCGTCATTTCATGCGCTTTGAGATCCCGCTAAGCCCAATACGCTATCTGAAATAGGAGCGACGGAAATTGAACAAATGTGATAGAATTTCGCTGAATTCTTATATTAACCAAAATATAAAATGATCTAATCGGGTCTCTGATTGCCCTACGGTAGAAGTTTAATAGTGCATTTTACTCGCCATTTCATGCGCTTTGAGATGCCGCTTAGCCCAATACGCTATCTGAAATAGGAGCGACGCAAATTGAACAAATGTGATAGAATTTCGCTGTATTATTATATGAACCAAAATATGAAATGATCTAATCAGGTCTCTGATAGCCCTATCATTGAAGTTTAGTAGTGCATTTTGCTCGCCATTCCTCGCTCTTTAAGATGCCGCCTAGCCTAGTACGCTATCTGGAATAGGAGAGACGTAAATTGAACAAATGTGATATAATCTTGCGGAATTCTTAAATTAACCATAATATAAAATTATCTAATCGGGTCTCTCATTGCCCTATCATGGAAGGTTTGTAGTGCATTTCACTCACCATTCCACGCGCTTTTAGATGCCGCCTAGCCCAATACGCTATCTGAAATGGGAGCGACGGAAATTGAACAAATGTGATAAAATTTCGCTGAATTCTTATATTAACCATAATGAAAATGATCTAATCGGGTCTCTGTTCGCCCTACCCTAGAAGTGTAATAGTGCATTTTACTCGTTATTCCACGCGCTTTAAGATGCCGCCTAGCCCAGTACGCTACCTGAAATAGGAGCGACGCAAATTGAACAAATGTGATAGAATTTCGCTGAATCCTTATATTAACCATAATGTAAAATGATCTAATCGGATCTCTGTTCGCCCTAACCCAGAAGTTTAATAGTGCATTTTACTCGCCATTTCATGCGCTTTGAGATGCCGCATAGCCCAATACGCTATCTGAAATAGGAGCGACGCAAATTGAACAAATGTGATATAATTTTGCGGAATTCTTAAATTAACCATAATATAAAATGATCTAATCAGGTCTCTGTTTGCCCTACCCTAGAAGCTTAATAGTGCATTTTACTCGCCATGTCATGCGCTTTGAGATGCCGCTTAGCCCAATACGCTATCTGAAATAGGAGCGACGTAAATTGAACAAATCTGATAGAATTGCGCTGAATCCTTATATTAACAGTAATATAAAATGTTCTAATCGGGTCTCTGTTTGCCCAACCCTAGAAGTTTAATGGTACATTTTACTCGCCATTTCATGCGCTTTGAGGTGCCGCTTAGCCCAGTACGCTACCTGAAAGAGGAGCGACGTAAATTGAACAAATGTGATAGAATTTCGCTGAATTCTTATATTAACCATAATGTAAAATGATCTAATCGGATCTCTGTTCGCCCTAACCTAGAAGTTTAATAGTGCATTGTACTCGCCATTTCATGCGCTTTGAGATGCCGCTTAGCCCAATACTCTATCTGAAATAGGAGCGACGTAAATTGAACAAATGTGATAGAATTTCGCTGAATTCTTATATTAACCATAATGTAAAATGATCTAATCGGGTCTCTGTTCGCCCTAACCAAGAAGTTTAATTGTGCAATCCACTCGTCATTGCATGCGCTTTGAGATGCCGCCTAGTCCACTACGCTATCTGAAATGGGAGAGACGTTATTTGAACAAACGTGATAGAATTTCGCTGAATTCTTATATTAACCAAAATATAAAATGATCTAATCGGGTCTCTGATTGCCCTATCATAGAAGGTTAATCGTGTATTTTACTCGCCATTCCACGCGCTTTAAGATGCCGCCTAGCCCAATACGCTATCTGAAATAGGAGCGCCGTAAACTGAACAAATGTGATAGAATTACGCTGAATTCTTATATCAACCGTAATATAAAACGATCTAATCGGGTCTCTTTTGCCTTACCCTAGAAGTATAATAGTGCATTTTACTCGCCATTCTACGCGCTTTAAGATGCCGCCGAGCCCAGTACGCTATCTGAAATAGGAGCGACGTAAATTGAACAAATGTGATAGAATTTCGCTGAATCCTTATATTAACCATAATGTAAAATGATCTAATCGGATCTCTGTTCGCCCTAACCCAGAAGTTTAATAGTGCATTTTACTCGACATTTCATGCGCTTTAAGATGCCACCTAGCCCAATACGTTATCTGAAATTGGAGCTACGTAAATTGAACAAACGTGATAGAATTACGCAGAATTCTTATATTAACAATAATATAAAATGACCTAATCGTGTCTCCGATTGCCCTATCATAGAAGCTTAACAGTGCATTTTACTCGTCATTTCATGCCGTTTAAGGCGCCGCTTAGCCCAATACGCTATCTGAAATAGGAGCGACGTAAATTGAACAAATGTGATTGAATAACGCAGAATTCTCATATTAACCATAATATAAAATGATCTAATCGGGTCTCTGATTGCCCTATCATAGAAGGTTAGTAGTGCATTTTACTCGTCATTCCACGCGCTTTAAGATGCCGCCTCGCCCAATATACAATCTGAAATAAGAGCGTCGTAAATTGAAAAAATGTGATAGAATTTCGCTGAATTCTTATATTAACCGTAACATAAAATGATCTATTCGGGTCTCTGATTGCCCTATCATAGAAGTTTAATAGTGCATTTTACTCGTCATTTCATGCGCTATAAGATGCCACCTAGACCAATACGCTATCTGAAATAGGAGCGACATAAATTGAACAAATCTGATCGAATTACGCAGAATTCTTATATTAGCCATAATTTAAAATGATCTAATCGGGTCTCCGATTGCCTTAACCTAGAAGCTTACTAGTGCATTTTACTCGTCAGTCCATGCGCTTTAAGATGTCGCCTATCCCAATACGCTATCTGAAATAGGAGCGACGTAAACTGAACAAATGTGATAGAATTTCGCTGAATTCTTATATTAACCATAATATAAGATGACCTAATCGGGTCACTGATTGCTCTATCATAGAAGTTTAATAGTGCATTTAACTCGACATTTCATGCGCTCTAAGATGCCGCTTAGCACCATGCGCTATCTGAAATAGGAGCGACGTAAATTGAACAAATGTGATAGAATTTCGCTGAATTCTTATATTAACCATAATATAAAATGATCTAATTGGGTCTCTGATGGCCGTATCCGAGAAGGTTAGTAGCGCATTTTATTCGCCATTTCATGCGCTTTAAGATGCCGCCCAGCTCAATACGATATCTCGTGTAGGAGCGACGTGAATTGGACAAATGTGATAGAGTTACGATGAATTCTTAAATTAGCAATAATATAAGATGGTCTAATCGGGACTCTGATTGCCCTATCCAAGAAGTTTATTAGTGCATTTTACTCGTTATTTCATGCGCCTTAAGGTCCCGCCTAGAACAATCCGCTATCTGAAATTGGTGCTACGTAAATTGAACAAATGTGATTTAATTACGCAGAATACTTATATTAACCATAATATAAAATGATCTAATGGGGTCTCTGATTGCCCTATCCTAGAAGTTTAGTAGTGCATTTTACTCGACATTTCATGCGCTTTGAGATGCCGCTTAGCACAATACGCTATCTGAAATAGGAGCGACGTAAATTGAACAAATGTGATAAAATTTCGATGAATTCTTATATTAACTATAATATAAAATGATCTAATTCGGTCTCTGATTGCCGTATCAAAGAAGTTTAATAGTGCATTTTGCTCGGCATTTCATGCGCTTTAAGGTGCCGCCTAGCCCAATACGCAATCTGAAGTTGGAGCGACGTAAATTGAACAAATATGATAGAATCTCGCTGAATTCTTATACTAACCATAATATAAAATCATCTAACCGGGTCTCTGATTGCCGTATCATAGAAGTTTAATAGTGCATTTTACTCGACATTTCGTGCGTTATAAGATGCCGCTTAGACCAATACGCTATCTGAAATAGGAGCGACGTAAATTGAACAAATGTGATAAAATTACGCTGAATTCTTATATTAACAATAATATAAAATGATCTAATCGGGTCTCTGATTGCCCTATCAAAGAAGTTTAGAAGTGCATTTTACTCGTCATTTCATGCGCTTTAATGTGCCGTTTTGCCCAATACGCTATCTGAAATAGGAGCGTCGTAAATTGATCAAATGTGATAGAATTACACTGAATTCTTATATTAACCACAATTTAAAATGATCTATTCGGGTCTCTGATTGCCCTATCATAGAAGTTTAATAGTGCATTTTACTCGTCATTTCATGCGCTTAAACATGCCACCTAGCCCATTACGCTATCTGGAATAGGCGCGACGTAAATTGAACAATTGTGATAAAATTACGCTGAATTCTTATATTAACAATAATATAAAATGAACTATTCGGGTCTCCAATTGCCCTATCAAAGAAGTTAGTAGTGCATTTTACTCGTCATTTCATGCGCATTAAGGTGCCGTCTAGCCCAATCCGCTATCTCAAATTGGAGATACGTAAATTGAACAATTGTGATAGAATTACGCATAATTCTTATATTAACCATAATATAAAATGATCTAATCGCGTCTCTGATTGCCCTATCATAGAAGTTTAATAGTGCATTTTACTCGACATTTCATGCGCTTTAAGGAGCCGCATAGCCCAATACGCAATCTGAAATTGGAGCTACGTAAATTGAACAAATGTGACAGAGTTACGCAGAATCCTTATATAAACCATAATATAAAATGATCTAATCGGGTCTGTGATTGCCCTATCATAGAAGTTGAATAGTGCATTTTACTCGTCATTTCATGTGCTTTAAGGTGCCTCCTAGACCAATACGCTATCTGAAACAGGAGCGACGGTAATTGAACAAATGTGATAGAATTTCGCTGCATTCTTATATTAACCATAATATGAAATGGTCTAATCGGGTCTCTGATTGCCCTATCATGGAAGGTTAGTAGTGCATTTTACTCGTCATTCCACGCGCTTTAAGATGCCGCCTAGCCCAATATACTATCTGAAATAGGAACGACGTCACTTGAACAAATGTGATAGAATTACGCATAATTCTTATATTAACCATAATATAAAATGATCTAATCGGGTCTGTGATTGCCCTATCATAGAAGTTTAATAGTGCATTTTACTCGTCATTTCATGCGCTTTAAGGTGCCGCATAGCCCAATACGCTATTTGAAATAGGAGCGACGTAAATTGAACAAATGTGATAGAATTACGCTGAATTCTTATATTAATCATAATATAAGATGACCTAATCGGGTCTCTGATCGCCCTATCATAGGAGTTTAATAGTGCATTTTACTCACCATTTCATGCGCTTTAAGGTGCCGTTTAGCCCAATACGCTGTCTGAAATTGGAGCGACGTAAATTGAACAAATGTGATGGAATTACGGTGCATCTTTATATTAATCATAATACAAGACGACCTAATCGGGTCTCTGTTTTCCCTGCCCTAGAAGCTTAATACTGCATTTTGCTCGGCATGTCATGCGCTTAAAGATGCCACCTAGCCTAATACGCTACCCGAAATAGGGGCGATGTAAATTGATCAAACGTGATAAAATTTCGCTGAATTCTTATATTAACAATAATATAAAATGATCTAATCGGGTCTGTGATGGCCCTATCAGAGAACTGTAGTAGAGCATTTTACTCGTCATTTCAGGCGCTTTATGGTGCCGTCTAGCCCAATCCGCTATCTGAAATTGGAGCTACGTAAATTGAACAAATGTGACAGAGCTACGCAGAATTCTAATATTAACCATCACATAAAATGATCTAATCGGGTCTCTGATTGCTCTATCAAAGAAGTTTAGTAGTGCATTTTACTCGTCATTTCATGCGCTTTAAGATACCGCTTAGCCCAGTACGCTATCAGAAATAGGAGCGACGTAAATTGAACAAATGTGCTGGAATTTCGCTGAATTCTTATATTAAGCATAATATAAAATGATCTAATCGGGTCTCTGATTGACCTGTCCGAGAAGTTTAGCAGTGCATTTTACTCGACATTTTATGCGTTTTAAGATGCCGCACAGCCCAATACGCTATCTGAAATTGGAGCGTCGTAAATTGAACAAATGTAATAGAATTACACTGTATTATTATATTAATCATAATGTAAGATGATCTATTCGGATCTCTGATTGCCCTATCATAGAAGTTTAATAGTGCATTTTACTCGTCATTTCATGCGCTTTAAGGTGCCGCCTAGCCCAATACGCTATCTGAAATAGTAGCGACGTAAATCGAAACAAATGCGATAGAATTTCGCTCAATTCTTATATTAACCATAATATAATATAATCTAATCGGGTCTCTGTTTGCCCTATCAAAGAAGTTTAGTAGTGCATTTTACTCGTCATTTCATGCGCTTTAAGTTGCCGTATTGCCCAATCCGCAATCTGAAATTGGAGCTACGTAAATTGAACAAATGTGACAGAGTTACGCAGAATTCTTATATTAACCATAATATAATATGATCCACTCGGGTCTCCGATTGCCCTATCATAGAAGTTTAATAGTGCATTTTACTCGTTATTTCATGCGCTTTAAGGTGCCGCCTAGTGCAGTACGGTATCTGAAATAGGAGCGACATAAATTGAACAAATGTGATAGAATTACCCAGAATTCTTATATTAACCATACTATAGAATGATCTAATCGGGTCTCTGATTGCCCTATCATAGAAGTTTAATAGTGCATTTTACTCGACATTTTATGCGCTTTATGATGCCACCTAGCCTAATACGCTATCTGAAATAGAGGCGACGTAAATTGAACAAATATGATAAAATCACGCTGAATTCTTATATTAACAATAATATGAAATGATCTAAACGGGTCTCTGATTGCCCTATCATAGAAGTTTCGTAGTGCATTTTACTCGCCATTTGATGCGCTTTAAGGTGCCGTTTAGTCCAATACGCTATCTGAAACAGGAGCGCCGTAAATTGAACAAATGTGATAGAATTACGCAGAATTCTCATATTAACCATAACATAAAATGATCTAATCGGTTCTCTGATTGCCCTATCAAAGAAGTTTAGTAGTGCATTTTACTCGACATTTCATGCGCTTTAAGATGCCGCCTAGCCCAATACGATATCTGAAATTGGAGCTATGTAAATTGAACAAACGTGATAGAATTACGCAGAATTCTTATATTAACCATAATATAAAATGATCTAATCGGGTCTCTGATTGCCCTATCCTAGAAGCTTAGTAGTGCATTTTACTCGGCATTTCATCCGCTTTGAGATGCCGCTTAGCCCAATACTCTATCTGAAATAGGAGCGACGTAAATTGAACAAATGTGATAGAATTTCGCTGAATTCTTATATTAACCATAATGTAAAATGATCTAATCGGGTCTCTGTTCGCCCTAACCAAGAAGTTTAATTGTGCAATCCACTCGTCATTGCATGCGCTTTGAGATGCCGCCTAGTCCACTACGCTATCTGAAATGGGAGAGACGTTATTTGAACAAACGTGATAGAATTTCGCTGAATTCTTATATTAACCAAAATATAAAATGATCTAATCGGGTCTCTGATTGCCCTATCATAGAAGGTTAATCGTGTATTTTACTCGCCATTCCACGCGCTTTAAGATGCCGCCTAGCCCAATACGCTATCTGAAATAGGAGCGCCGTAAACTGAACAAATGTGATAGAATTACGCTGAATTCTTATATCAACCGTAATATAAAACGATCTAATCGGGTCTCTTTTGCCTTACCCTAGAAGTATAATAGTGCATTTTACTCGCCATTCTACGCGCTTTAAGATGCCGCCGAGCCCAGTACGCTATCTGAAATAGGAGCGACGTAAATTGAACAAATGTGATAGAATTTCGCTGAATCCTTATATTAACCATAATGTAAAATGATCTAATCGGATCTCTGTTCGCCCTAACCCAGAAGTTTAATAGTGCATTTTACTCGACATTTCATGCGCTTTAAGATGCCACCTAGCCCAATACGTTATCTGAAATTGGAGCTACGTAAATTGAACAAACGTGATAGAATTACGCAGAATTCTTATATTAACAATAATATAAAATGACCTAATCGTGTCTCCGATTGCCCTATCATAGAAGCTTAACAGTGCATTTTACTCGTCATTTCATGCCGTTTAAGGTGCCGCTTAGCCCAATACGCTATCTGAAATAGGAGCGACGTAAATTGAACAAATGTGATTGAATAACGCAGAATTCTCATATTAACCATAATATAAAATGATCTAATCGGGTCTCTGATTGCCCTATCATAGAAGGTTAGTAGTGCATTTTACTCGTCATTCCACGCGCTTTAAGATGCCGCCTCGCCCAATATACAATCTGAAATAAGAGCGTCGTAAATTGAAAAAATGTGATAGAATTTCGCTGAATTCTTATATTAACCGTAACATAAAATGATCTATTCGGGTCTCTGATTGCCCTATCATAGAAGTTTAATAGTGCATTTTACTCGTCATTTCATGCGCTATAAGATGCCACCTAGACCAATACGCTATCTGAAATAGGAGCGACATAAATTGAACAAATCTGATCGAATTACGCAGAATTCTTATATTAGCCATAATTTAAAATGATCTAATCGGGTCTCCGATTGCCTTAACCTAGAAGCTTACTAGTGCATTTTACTCGTCAGTCCATGCGCTTTAAGATGTCGCCTATCCCAATACGCTATCTGAAATAGGAGCGACGTAAACTGAACAAATGTGATAGAATTTCGCTGAATTCTTATATTAACCATAATATAAGATGACCTAATCGGGTCACTGATTGCTCTATCATAGAAGTTTAATAGTGCATTTAACTCGACATTTCATGCGCTCTAAGATGCCGCTTAGCACCATGCGCTATCTGAAATAGGAGCGACGTAAATTGAACAAATGTGATAGAATTTCGCTGAATTCTTATATTAACCATAATATAAAATGATCTAATTGGGTCTCTGATGGCCGTATCCGAGAAGGTTAGTAGCGCATTTTATTCGCCATTTCATGCGCTTTAAGATGCCGCCCAGCTCAATACGATATCTCGTGTAGGAGCGACGTGAATTGGACAAATGTGATAGAGTTACGATGAATTCTTAAATTAGCAATAATATAAGATGGTCTAATCGGGACTCTGATTGCCCTATCCAAGAAGTTTATTAGTGCATTTTACTCGTTATTTCATGCGCCTTAAGGTCCCGCCTAGAACAATCCGCTATCTGAAATTGGTGCTACGTAAATTGAACAAATGTGATTTAATTACGCAGAATACTTATATTAACCATAATATAAAATGATCTAATGGGGTCTCTGATTGCCCTATCCTAGAAGTTTAGTAGTGCATTTTACTCGACATTTCATGCGCTTTGAGATGCCGCTTAGCCCAATACGCTATCTGAAATAGGAGCGACGTAAATTGAACAAATGTGATAAAATTTCGATGAATTCTTATATTAACTATAATATAAAATGATCTAATTCGGTCTCTGATTGCCGTATCAAAGAAGTTTAATAGTGCATTTTGCTCGGCATTTCATGCGCTTTAAGGTGCCGCCTAGACCAATACGCAATCTGAAGTTGGAGCGACGTAAATTGAACAAATATGATAGAATCTCGCTGAATTCTTATACTAACCATAATATAAAATCATCTAACCGGGTCTCTGATTGCCGTATCATAGAAGTTTAATAGTGCATTTTACTCGACATTTCGTGCGTTATAAGATGCCGCTTAGACCATACGCTATCTGAAATAGGAGCGACGTAAATTGAACAAATGTGATAAAATTACGCTGAATTCTTATATTAACAATAATATAAAATGATCTAATCGGGTCTCTGATTGCCCTATCAAAGAAGTTTAGAAGTGCATTTTACTCGTCATTTCATGCGCTTTAATGTGCCGTTTTGCCCAATACGCTATCTGAAATAGGAGCGTCGTAAATTGATCAAATGTGATAGAATTACACTGAATTCTTATATTAACCACAATTTAAAATGATCTATTCGGGTCTCTGATTGCCCTATCATAGAAGTTGAATAGTGCATTTTACTCGTCATTTCATGTGCTTTAAGGTGCCTCCTAGACCAATACGCTATCTGAAACAGGAGCGACGGTAATTGAACAAATGTGATAGAATTTCGCTGCATTCTTATATTAACCATAATATGAAATGGTCTAATCGGGTCTCTGATTGCCCTATCATGGAAGGTTAGTAGTGCATTTTACTCGTCATTCCACGCGCTTTAAGATGCCGCCTAGCCCAATATACTATCTGAAATAGGAACGACGTCACTTGAACAAATGTGATAGAATTACGCATAATTCTTATATTAACCATAATATAAAATGATCTAATCGGGTCTGTGATTGCCCTATCATAGAAGTTTAATAGTGCATTTTACTCGTCATTTCATGCGCTTTAAGGTGCCGCATAGCCCAATACGCTATTTGAAATAGGAGCGACGTAAATTGAACAAATGTGATAGAATTACGCTGAATTCTTATATTAATCATAATATAAGATGACCTAATCGGGTCTCTGATCGCCCCTATCATAGGAGTTTAATAGTGCATTTTACTCACCATTTCATGCGCTTTAAGGTGCCGTTTAGCCCAATACGCTGTCTGAAATTGGAGCGACGTAAATTGAACAAATGTGATGGAATTACGGTGCATCTTTATATTAATCATAATACAAGACGACCTAATCGGGTCTCTGTTTTCCCTGCCCTAGAAGCTTAATACTGCATTTTACTCGGCATGGTCATGCGCTTAAAGATGCCACCTAGCCTAATACGCTACCCGAAATAGGGGCGATGTAAATTGATCAAACGTGATAAAATTTCGCTGAATTCTTATATTAACAATAATATAAAATGATCTAATCGGGTCTGTGATGGCCCTATCAGAGAACTGTAGTAGAGCATTTTACTCGTCATTTCAGGCGCTTTATGGTGCCGTCTAGCCCAATCCGCTATCTGAAATTGGAGCTACGTAAATTGAACAAATGTGACAGAGCTACGCAGAATTCTAATATTAACCATCACATAAAATGATCTAATCGGGTCTCTGATTGCTCTATCAAAGAAGTTAGTAGTGCATTTTACTCGTCATTTCATGCGCTTTAAGATACCGCTTAGCCCAGTACGCTATCAGAAATAGGAGCGACGTAAATTGAACAAATGTGCTGGAATTTCGCTGAATTCTTATATTAAGCATAATATAAAATGATCTAATCGGGTCTCTGATTGACCTGTCCGAGAAGTTTAGCAGTGCATTTTACTCGACATTTTATGCGTTTTAAGATGCCGCACAGCCCAATACGCTATCTGAAATTGGAGCGTCGTAAATTGAACAAATGTAATAGAATTACACTGTATTATTATATTAATCATAATGTAAGATGATCTATTCGGATCTCTGATTGCCCTATCATAGAAGTTTAATAGTGCATTTTACTCGTCATTTCATGCGCTTTAAGGTGCCGCCTAGCCCAATACGCTATCTGAAATAGTAGCGACGTAAATCGAAACAAATGCGATAGAATTTCGCTCAATTCTTATATTAACCATAATATAATATAATCTAATCGGGTCTCTGATTGCCCTATCAAAGAAGTTTAGTAGTGCATTTTACTCGTCATTTCATGCGCTTTAAGTTGCCGTATTGCCCAATCCGCAATCTGAAATTGGAGCTACGTAAATTGAACAAATGTGACAGAGTTACGCAGAATTCTTATATTAACCATAATATAATATGATCCACTCGGGTCTCCGATTGCCCTATCATAGAAGTTTAATAGTGCATTTTACTCGTTATTTCATGCGCTTTAAGGTGCCGCCTAGTGCAGTACGCTATCTGAAATAGGAGCGACATAAATTGAACAAATGTGATAGAATTACCCAGAATTCTTATATTAACCATACTATAGAATGATCTAATCGGGTCTCTGATTGCCCTATCATAGAAGTTTAATAGTGCATTTTACTCGACATTTTATGCGCTTTATGATGCCACCTAGCCTAATACGCTATCTGAAATAGAGGCGACGTAAATTGAACAAATATGATAAAATCACGCTGAATTCTTATATTAACAATAATATGAAATGATCTAAACGGGTCTCTGATTGCCCTATCATAGAAGTTTCGTAGTGCATTTTACTCGCCATTTGATGCGCTTTAAGGTGCCGTTTAGTCCAATACGCTATCTGAAACAGGAGCGCCGTAAATTGAACAAATGTGATAGAATTACGCAGAATTCTCATATTAACCATAACATAAAATGATCTAATCGGTTCTCTGATTGCCCTATCAAAGAAGTTTAGTAGTGCATTTTACTCGACATTTCATGCGCTTTAAGATGCCGCCTAGCCCAATACGCTATCTGAAATTGGAGCTATGTAAATTGAACAAACGTGATAGAATTACGCAGAATTCTTATATTAACCATAATATAAAATGATCTAATCGGGTCTCTGATTGCCCTATCCTAGAAGCTTAGTAGTGCATTTTTACTCGGCATTTCATCCGCTTTGAGATGCCGCTTAGCCCAATACTCTATCTGAAATAGGAGCGACGTAAATTGAACAAATGTGATAGAATTTCGCTGAATTCTTATATTAACCATAATGTAAAATGATCTAATCGGGTCTCTGTTCGCCCTAACCAAGAAGTTTAATTGTGCAATCCACTCGTCATTGCATGCGCTTTGAGATGCCGCCTAGTCCACTACGCTATCTGAAATGGGAGAGACGTTATTTGAACAAACGTGATAGAATTTCGCTGAATTCTTATATTAACCAAAATATAAAATGATCTAATCGGGTCTCTGATTGCCCTATCATAGAAGGTTAATCGTGTATTTTTACTCGCCATTCCACGCGCTTTAAGATGCCGCCTAGCCCAATACGCTATCTGAAATAGGAGCGCCGTAAACTGAACAAATGTGATAGAATTACGCTGAATTCTTATATTAACCGTAATATAAAACGATCTAATCGGGTCTCTTTTGCCTTACCCTAGAAGTATAATAGTGCATTTTACTCGCCATTCTACGCGCTTTAAGTTGCCGCCGAGCCCAGTACGCTATCTGAAATAGGAGCGACGTAAATTGAACAAATGTGATAGAATTTTGCTGAATTCTTATATTAACCATAATGTAAAATGATCTAATCGGATCTCTGTTCGCCCTATCCTAGAAGTTTAATAGTGCGTTTTACTCGCCATTTCATGCGCTTTGAGATGC
>CAKAJE020002122.1:0-47125 GCA_916610135.2 Macropis europaea
CATCTCAAAGTGCATGAAATGGCGAGTGAAATGCACTATTAGACTTCTATGGTAGGGCGAACAGAGACCCGATTAGATCATTTTACATTAAGGTTAGTATATGAATTCACGGAAATTCTATCACATTTGTTGAATTTACGTCGCTCCTATTTCAGATAGCGTATTGGGCTAAGCGGCATTTCAAAGCGCATGAAATGGCGAGTAAAATGCACTATTAAACTTCTCGGATAAGGCAAACAGAGACCCGATTAGATAATTTTATATTACGGTTAATATAAGAATTCAGCGTAATTCTATCACATTTGTTCATCTTACGTCGCTCCTATTTCAGATAGCGTACTGGGCTAGGCGGCATCTTAAAGCGCGTGGAAGGGCGAGTAAAATGCACTACTATACTTCTATGATACAGTAATCAGAGACCCGATTACATCATTTTATATTTTGTTTAATATAAGATTTCAGGGAAATTCTATCACATTTGATTAATTTACGTCGCTCCTATTTCAGATAGCGTATTGGGCTAAGCGGCATCTCAAAGCGCATGAAATGGCGAATAAAATGCACTATTAAACTTCTAGGCTAGGGCGAACAGAGACCCGATTAGATTTTACATTATGGTTAATAAAAGAATTCAGCGAAATTCTATCACATTTGTTCAACTTACGTCGCTCCTATTTCAGATAGCGTACTGGGCTAGGCGCCATCTTAAAGCGCGTGGAATGGCGAGTAAAATGCACAGCTCAACTTTTATGATAGGGCAATCAGAGACCCGATTAGCTCATTTTATATTTTGTTTAATATAAGATTTCATGGAAATTCTATCACATTTGTTCAATTTACGTCGCTCCTATTTCAGATAGCTTATTGGGCTAAGCGGCATGTCAAAGCGCATGAAATGACGAGTGAAATGCACTGTTAAACTTCTATGATATTGCAATCAGAGACCCGATTAGATCATTTTATATTTTGTTTAATATAAGATTTCAGGGAAATTCTATCACATTTGTTCAATTTACGTCGCTCCTATTTCAGATAGCTTGTTGGGCTAAGCGGCATCTGAAGGCGCATGAAATGGCGAGTAAAATGCACTATTAAACTTCTAGGGTAGGGCAAACAGAGACCCGATGAGATCATTTTATATTATGGTTAATTTAAGATGTCAGCAAAATTTTATCACATTTGTTCAATTTACGTCGCTCCTATTTCAGATAGCGTACTGGGCTAGGCGGCATCTTAAAGCGCGTGGAATGGCGTGTAATATGCACTACTAAACTTCTATGATAGGGCAATCAGAGACCCGATCAGATCATTTTATATTTTGGTTAATATAAGAATTCAGCGAAATTCTATCACATTTGTTCAATTTACGTCGCTCCTATTACAGATAGCTTATTGTGCTTAGCGGCATCTCAAAGCGCATGAAGTGACGAGTGAAATGCACTATTAAACTTCTAGGGTAGGGCAAACAGAGACCCGATTATATCATTTTACATTATGGTTAATGTAAGAATTCAGCGAAATTCTATCACATTTGTTCAATTTACGTCGCTCCTATTTCAGATGGCTTATTGGGCTTAGCGGCATCTCAAAGCGCATGAAGTGCCGAGTGAAATGCACTATTAAACTTCTAGGGTAGGGCAAACAGAGACCCGATTAGATCATTTTATATTATGGTTAATTTAAGAATTCAGCAAAATTCTATCACATTTGTTCAACTTACGTCGCTCCTATTTCAGATAGCGTACTGGGCTAGGCGCCATCTTAAAGCGCGTGGAATGGCGAGTAAAATGCACTGCTCAACTTCTAGGCTAGGGCGAACAGAGACCCGATCAGATCATTTTACATTATGGTTAATAAAAGAAATCAGAGAAATTCTATCACATTTGTTCAAATTACGTCGCTCCTATTTCAGATAGCGCATTGGGCTAAGCGGCATCTCAAAGTGCATGAAATGGCGAGTGAAATGCACTATTAGACTTCTATGGTAGGGCGAACAGAGATCCGATTAGATCATTTTACATTAAGGTTAATATAAGTATTCAGCGAGATTCTATCACATTTGTTCAATATACGTCGCTCCTATTTCAGATAGCGTATTTGGCTAAGCGGCATCTCAAAGCGCATGATATGACGAGTAAAATGCACTATCAAACTTCTAGGATAAGGCAAACAGAGACCCGATTAGATCATTTTATATTACGGTTAATATAAGAATTCAGCGTAATTCTATCACAATTGTTCAACTTACGTCGCTCCTATTTCAGATAGCGTATTGGGCTAAGCGGCATCTCAAAGCGCATGAAATGGCGAACAAAATGCACTATTAAACTTCTAGGCTAGGGCGAACATAGACCAGATTAGATCATTTTATATTTTGGTTAATATAAGAATTCTACGAAATTCTATCACATTTGTTCAACTTACGTCGCTCCTATTTCAGATAGCGTACTGGGCTAGGCGGCATCATAAAGCGCGTGGAATGGCGAGTAAAATGCACTATTAAACTTCTATGATAGCGCAATCAGAGACCTGATTAGATCATTTTATAGTTCGGTTAATATAAGAATTCAACGAAATTCTATCACATTTGTAAAATTTACGTCGCTCCTATTACAGATAGCTTATTGTGCTTAGCGGCATCTCAAAGCGCATGAAATGACGAGTGAAATGCACTATTAAACTTCTAGGGTAGGGCAAACAGAGACCCGATTAGATCATTTTATATTAAGGTTACTTTAAGAATTCAGCGAAATTCTATCACATTTGTTCAATTTACGTCGCTCCTATTTCAGATAGCGTACTGTGCTAGACGGCATCTTAAGGCGCGTGGAATGCCGAGTAAAATGCACTATTAAACTTCTATGGTAGGGAAACCAGAGACCCGATTAGATCATTTTATATTAAGGTTACTTTAAGAATTCAGCGAAATTCTATCACATTTGTTCAATTTACGTCGCTCCTATTTCAAATAGCGTATTGGGCTACGCGGCATCACAAAGCGCATGAAATGGCGAGTGAAATGCACCATTAGACTTCTATGGTAGGGCGAACAGAGACCCGATTAGATCATTTTACATTAAGGTTAATATAAGGATTCACGGATATTCTATCACATTTGTTCAATTTATGTCGCTCCTATTTCAGATAGCGTATTGGGCTATGCGGCATCTCAAAGCGCATGAAATGGCGAGTAAAATGCACTATCAATGTTCAATGGTAGGGCGAACAGAGGCCCGATTAGATCATTTTACATTAAGGTTAATATAAGGATTCACGGAAATTCTATCACATTTGTTCAATTTACGTCGCTCCTATTTCAGACAGCGTATTGGGCTAAGCGGCCTCTCAAAGCGCATGAAATGGCGAGTAAAATGCGCTATTAAACTTTTAGGATAAGGCAATCAGAGACCAGATTAGATCATTCTGTATTACGGTTAATATAAGAATTCAGCGTAATTCTATCACATTTGTGCAATTTCCGTCGCTCCTATGTCAGATAGCGTATTGGGCTAAGCGGCATCACAAAGCGCATGAAATGGCGAACAAAATGCACTATTATACTTCTAGGCTAGGGCGAACAGAGACTAGATTAGATCATTTTATATTTTGGTTAACATAAGGATTCTGCGAAATTTTATCACATTTGTTCAATTTACGTCGCTCCTATTTCAGATAGCTTATTGGGCTAAGCGGCATCTGAAGGCGCATGAAGTGACGAGTAAAATGCACTATTAAACTTCTAGGGTAGGGCCAACAGAGACCCGATTAGATCATTTTATATTATGGTTAATTTAAGATGTCAGCAAAATTCTATCACATTTGTTCAATTTACGTCGCTCCTGTTTCAGATAGCGTGCTGGGCCATGCGGCATCTTAAAGCGCGTGGAATGGCGAGTAAAATGCACTATTAAACTTCTAGGGTAGGGCAAACAGAGACCCGATTAGACCATTTTATATTATGGTTAATTTAAGAATTCAGCAAAATTCTATCACATTTGTTCAATTTACGTCGCTCCTATTTCAGACAGCGTACTGGGCTAGGCGGCATCTTAAAGCGTGTGGAATGGCGAGTAAAATACACTATTAACCTTCTATGATAGGGCAATCAGAGACCCGATTAGATGATTTTATATTATGGTTAATTTAAGAATACAGCAAAATTCTATCACATTTGTTCAACTTACGTCGCTTCTATTTCAGATAGCGTACCGGGCTAGGCGGCACCTTAAAGCGCGTGGAATGACGAGTAAAATGCACTACTAAACTTCTATGATAGGGCAATCAGAGACCCGATTAGATCATTTTATATTTTGTTTAATATAAGATTTCACGGAAATTCTATCACATTTGTTCAATTTACGTCGCTCCTATTTCAGATAGCGTATTGGGCTATGCGGCATCTCAAAGCGCATGAAATGGCGAGTAAAATGCACTATTAAACTTCTAGGGTAGGGCAAACAGAGACCCGATTAGATCATTTTATATTATGGTTAATTTAAGAATTCAGGGAAATTCTATCACATTTGTTCAATTTACGTCGCTCCTATTCCAGATAGCGTATTGGGCTAAGCGGTATCACAAAGCGCATGAAATGGCGAACAAAATGCACTATTAAAGTTCTAGGCTCGGGCGAACAAAGATCCGATTAGATCATTTTACAATATGGTTAATAAAAGAATTCAGCGAAATTCTATCACATTTGTTCAACTTATATCGCTCCAATTTCAGATAGCGTATTAGGCTAAGCGGCATCTCAAAGCGCACGAAATGACGAGTAAAATGCACTATTAAAGTTCTAGGGTAGGGCAAACAGAGACCCGATTAGATCATTTTATATTATGGTTAATTTAAGAATCTAGCGAAATTCTATCACATTCGTGCAATTTACGTCGCTCCTATTTCATATAGCGTATTGGGCAAAGCGGCATCTCAAAGCGCATGAAATGACGAGTAAAATGCACTATGAAACTTCTAGGGTAGGGCAAGCAGAGACCCGATTAGATCATTATATATTATGGTTAATTTAAGAATTCAGCAAAATTCTATCACATTCGTTCAATTTAGGTCGCTCCTATTTCAGATAGCGTATTGGTCTAAGCGGCATCTCAAAGCGCATGAAATGGCGAGTGAAATGCACTATAAGACTTCTATGGTAGGGCAAACAGAGACCCGATTAGATCATTTTATATTATGGTTAATTTAAGAATTCAGCGTAATTCTATCACATTTCTCAAATTACGTCGCTCCTATTTCAGATAGCGTACTGGGCTGGCCGGCATCTTAAAGCGCGTGGAATGGCGAGTGAAATGCACTATTAAACTTCTATGATAGGGCAATCAGTGACCCGATTAGATCATTTTATATTATAGTTAATTTATGAATTCAGCGAAATTCTATCACATTTGTTCAATTAACGTCGCTCCTATTTCAGATAGCGTATTGGGCTAAGCGGCATCTCAAAGCGCATGAAATGGCGTGTAAAATGCACGATTAAACTTCTAGGGTAGGGCAAACAGAGACCCGATTAGATCATTTTATACTTTGGTTAATATAAGAATTCAGCGAAGTTCTATCACATTTGTTCAATTTACGTCGCTCCTATTTCAGATAGCGTTCTGGGCTAGGCGGCATCTTAAAGCGGGTGTAATGGCGAGTAGAATGCACTACTAAAATTCTATGGTAGGGCAAACAGAGACTCGATTAGATTATTTTACATTAATGTTAATGAAAGAATTCAGCGAAATTCTATCACATTTGTTCAACTTACGTCGCTCCTATTTCAGATAGCGTATTGGGCTAAGCGGCACCTCAAAGCGCATGAAATGGCGAGTGAAATGCACTATTAAACTTCTAGGGTAGGACGAACAGAGACCCGATTGGATCATTTTACATTAAGGTTTATATAAGAATTCACGGAAATTCTATCACATTTGTTCAATTTACGTCGCTCCTATTTCAGATAGCGTATTGGGCTAAGCGGCCTGTCAAAGCGCATGAAATGATGCGTAAAATGCGCTATTAAACTTCTAGGATAAGGCAAACAGAGACCCGATTAGTTCATTTTATATTACGGTTAATATAAGAATTCAGCGTAATTCTATCACATTTGTTCATTTTACGTCGCTCCTATTTCAGATAGCCTACTGACCTAGGCGGCATCTTAAAGCGCGTGGAAGGGCGAGTAAAATGCACTACTAAACTTCTATGATAGAGCAATCAGAGACCCGATTAGATCATTTTATATTTTGTTTAATATAAGATTTCAGGGAAATTCTATCACATTTGTTCAATTTACGTCGCTCCTATTTCAGATAGCGTATTGGGCTAAGCGGCATCACAAAGCACATGAAAGGGCGAACAAAATGCACTATTAAACTTCTAGGCTATGGCGAACAGAGATCAGATTAGATCATTTTATATTTTGGTTAATATAAGAATTCAACGAAATTCTACACATTTGTTCAATTTACGTCGCTCCTATTTCAGATAGCTTATTGGGCTTAGCGGCATCTCAAAGCGCATGAAATGACGAGTGAAATGCACTATTAAACTTCTAGGGTAGGGCAAACAGAGACCCGATTAGATCATTTTATATTATGGTTAATTTAAGAATTCAGCAAAATTCTATCACATTTGTTCAATTTACGTCGCTCCTATTTCAGATAGCGTACTGGGCTAGGCGGCATCTTAAAGCGGGTGGAATGGCGAGTAGAATGCACTATTAAAATTCTATGGTAGGGCAAACAGAGACTCGATTAGATCATTTTACATTAATGTTAATGAAAGAATTCTGCGAAATTCTATCACATTTGTTCAACTTACGTCGCTCCTATTTCAGATAGCGTATTGGGCTAAGCGGCACCTCAAAGCGCATGAAATGGCGAGTGAAATGCACTATTAAACTTTTAGGGTAGGGCGAACAGAGACCCGATTAGATCATTTTACATTCTGGTTAATAAAATAATTCAGCGAAATTCTATCACATTTGTTCAACTTTCGTTGCTCCTATTTCAGATAGCGTATTGGGTTAAGCGGCATCTCAAAGCGCATGAAATGGCGAGTACAATGCACTATTAAACTTCTAGGGTAGGGCAAACAGAGACCCGATTAGATCATTTTATATTATGGTTAATTTAAGAATTCAGCAAAATTCTATCACATTTGTTCAATTTACGTCGCTCCTATTTCGGATAGCGTACTGGGCTAGGCGGCATCCTAAAGCGCGTGGAGTGGCGAGTAAAATGCACTATTAAACTTGTATGATAGGACAATCAGAGACGCGATTAGATCATTTTATATTTTGTTTAATACAAGATTTCAGGGAAATTCTATCACATTTGTTCAATTCGTGTCGCTCGTATTTCAGATAGCGTATTGGGCTAAGCGGCATCTCAAAGCGCATAAAATGGCGAGTAAAATGCAATACTAAACTTCTAGGATAATGCAAACAGAGACCCGATTAGATCATTTTATATTTTTGTTAATATAAGAATTCAGCGAAATTCTATCACATTTGTTGAATTTACGTCGCTCATATTTCCGATAGCGTATTGGGCTAAGCGGCATCTCAAAGCGCATGAAATGGTGAGTGAAATGCACTATTAAACTTCTAGGGTAGGGCAATCAGTGACCCGATTAGATCATTTTATATTATAGTTAATTTAAGAATTCAGCGATATTCTATCACATTTGTTCAATTTACGTCGCTCCTATTTCAGATAGCGTATTGGGCAAAGCGGCATCTCAAAGCGCATGAAATGGCGAGCAAAATGCTCTATTAAACTTCTAGAGTAGGGCAAACAGAGACCCGACTAGATCATTTTGTACTATGGTTAATTTAAGAATTCAGCAAAATTCTATCACGTTTGTTCAATTTACGTCGCTCCTATTGCAGATAGCGTGTTGGGTTAAGCGGCATCTCGAAGCGCATGAAATGGCGAGAATAATACACTATTAAACTTCTAGGATAAGGCAAACAGATATCCGATTAGATCATTTTATATTATGGTTAATATAAGAATTCAGCGAAATTCTATCACATTTGTTCAATTTACGTCGCTCATATTTCAGATAGCGTATTGGGCTAAGCGGCATGTCAAAGCGCATGATATGGCAAGTAAAATGCACTATTAAACTTCTAGGGCAGGGCAATCAGTGACCCGATGAGATCATTTGATATTATAGTTAATCTAAGAATTCAGCGAAATTCTATCACATTTGTTCAATCTACGTCGCTCCTATTTCAGATAGCGTATTGGGCAAAGCGGCATCTCAAAGCGCATGAAATGACGAGTAAAATGCACTATTGAAGTTCTAGGGTAGGGCAAACAGAGACCCGATTAGATCATTTTATATTATGGTTAATTTAAGAATTGAGCGAAATTCTATCACATTTGTTCAAGTTACGTCGCTCCTATTTCAGATAGCGTACTGGGCTAGGCGGCATCTTAAAGCGCGTGGAATGGCGAGTAAAATGCAGTACTAATCTTCTATGATAGGGCAATCAGAGACCAGATTTGATCATTTTATATTCTGTTTAATATAAGATTTCAGGGAAATTTTATCACATTTGTTCAATTTACGTCGCTCCTATTTCAGATAGCGTATTGGGCTAAGCGGCAACTGAAAGCGCATGAAATGACGAGTGAAATGCACTATTAAACTTCTAGGGTAGGGCGAACACAGACCCGATTAGATCATTTTACATTAAGGTTAATATAAGAATTCAGGGAAATTCTATCACATTTGTTCAATTTACGTCGCTCCTATTTCAGATAGCGTATTGGGCTACGCGGCATCACAAAGCGCATGAAATGGCGAATAAAATGCACTATTAAACTTCTAGGCTAGGGCGAACAGAGACCTGATGAGATCATTTTATATTATGGTTAATTTATGAATTCAGGGGAATTCTATCACATTTGTTCAATTTACGTCGCTCCTATTTCAGATAGCGTATTGGGCTAAGCGGCCTCTAAAGGCGCATGAAATGGCGAGTAAAATGCGCTATTAAACTTCTAGGATAAGGCAAACGGAGACCCGATTAGTTCATTTTATATTAGGGTTAATATAAGAATTCAGCGTAATTCTATCACATTTGTTCATCTTACGTCGCTCCTATTTCAGATAGCCTACTGGGCTAGGCGGCATCTTAAAGCGCGTGGAAGGGCGAGTCAAATGCACTACTAAACTTCTATGATAGAGCAATCAGAGACCCGATTAGATCATTTTATATTTTGTTCAATATAAGATTTCAGGGAAAATCTATCACATTTGTTCAATTTACGTCGCTCCTATTTCAGATAGCGTATTGGGCTAACCGGCATCTCAACGCGCATGAAATGGCGAATAAAATGGACTATTAAACTTCTAGGGTAGGGCAAACGGAGACCCGATTAGATCATTTTATATTACGGTTCATATAAGAATGCAGCGTAATTCTATCACATTTCTTCAAATTACGTCGCTCCTATTTCAGATAGCGTACTGGGCTGGCCGGCATCTTAAAGCGCGTGGAATGGCGAGTAAAATGCACTATTAAACTTCTATGATAGGGCAATCAGTGACCCCATTAGATCATTTTATATTATCGTTAATTTAAGAATTCAGCGAAATTCTATCACATTTGTTCAATTTACGTCGCTCCTATTTCAGATAGCGTATTGGGCTAAGCGGCATCTCAAAGCGCATGAAATGACGAGTGAAATGCACTATTAAACTTCCAGGCTAGGGCGAACAGAGACCCGATTAGATCATTTTACATTCTGGTTAATAAAATAATTCAGCGAAATTCTATCACATTTGTTCAACTTTCGTTGCTCCTATTTCAGATAGCGTATTGGGCTAAGCGGCATCTCAAAGCGCATGAAATGGCGAGTAAAATGCACTGTTAAACTTCAATGATGGGGCAGTCAGAGACCCGGATAGATCATTTTATATTTTGTTTAATTTAAGAATTCAGCAAGATTCTATCACATTTGTTGAATTTACGTCGCTCCTATTTCAGATAGCGTACTGGGCTAGGCGGCATCTTAAAGCGCGTGGAATGGCGAGTAAAATGCACTGTTAAACTTCAATGATAGGGCAGTCAGAGACCCGATTAGATCATTTTATATTTTGTTTAATATAAGATTTCAGGGAAATCCTATCACATTTGTTCTATTTACGTCGCTCCTATTTCAGTTAGCGTATTCGGCTAACCGGCATCTCAAAGCACATGAAATGGCGAATAAAATGGACTATTAAACTTCTAGGGTAGGGCAAACAGAGACCCGATTAGATCATTTTATATTACGGTTAATATAAGAATTCAGGGTAATTCTATCACATTTCTTCAAATTACGTCGCTCCTATTTCAGATAGCGTACTGGGCTGGCCGGCATCTTAAAGCGCATGGAATGGCGAGTAAAATGCACTATTAAACTTCTATGATAGGGCAATCAGTGACCTGATTAGATCATTTTATATTATAGTTAATTTAAGAATTCAGCGAAATTCTATCACATTTGTTCAATTTACGTCGCTCCTATTTCAGATAGCGTATTGGGCTAAGCGGCATCTCAAAGCGCATAAAATGGCGAGTAAAATGCACTATTAAACTTCTAGGGTAGGGCAATCAGTTTCCCGATTAGATCATTTTATATTATAGTTAATTTAAGAATTCAGCGATATTCTATCACATTTGTTCAATTTACGTCGCTCCTATTGCAGATAGCGTATTGGGCAAAGCGGCATCTCAAAGCGCATGAAATGGCGAGCAAAATGCACTATTAAACTTCTAGGGTAGGGCAAACAGAGACCCGATTAGATCATTTTGTACTATGGTTAATTTAAGAATTCAGCAAAATTCTATCACGTTTGTTCAATTTACGTCGCTCCTATTTCGGATAGCGTACTGGGCTAGGCGGCATCCTAAAGCGCGTGGAGTGGCGAGTAAAATGCACTATTAAACTTGTATGATAGGGCAATCAGAGACGCGATTAGATCATTTTATATTTTGTTTAATACAAGATTTCAGGGAAATTCTATCACATTTGTTCAATTCGTGTCGCTGATATTTCAGAAAGCGTATTGGGCTAAGCGGCATCCCAAAGCGCATGAAATGGCGAGTAAAATGCACTATTAAACTTCTAGGGTAGGGCAAACAGAGACCCGATTAGATCATTTTATATTATGGTTAATTTAAGAATTCAGCAAAATTCTATCACATTTGTTCAACTTACGTCGCTCCTATTTCAGATAGCGTATTCGGCTAAGCGGCATCTCAAAGCGCATGAAATGGCGAGTAAAATGCACTATTAAACTTCTAGGGTAGGGCAAACAGAGACCCGATTAGATCATTTTGTACTATGGTTAATTTAAGAATTCAGCAAAATTCTATCACGTTTGTTCAATTTACGTCGCTCCTATTGCAGATAGCGTATAGGGTTAAGCGGCACCTCAAAGCGCATGAAATTGCGAGTAAAATGCACTATTAAACTTCTAGGGTAGAGCAAACAGGGACCCGATTAGATCATTTTATATTATGGTTAATTTAAGAATTCAGCGAAATTCTATCACATTTGTTCAATTTACGTCGCTCCTATTTCAGATAGCGTATTGGGCTAAGCGGCATCTCAAAGCGCATGAAATGGCGAGTAAAATGCACTATTAAACTTCTAGGATAAGGCAAACAGAGACCCGATTAGATCATTTTATATTACGGTTAATATAAGAATGCAGCGTGATTCTGTGACATTTGTTCAACTTACGTAGCTCCTATTTCAGATAGCGTGCTGGGCTAGGCGACAACTTAAAGCGCGTGGAATGGCGAGTAACATGCACTGTTAAACTTCTATGATAGGGCAATCAGAGACCCGATTAGATCATTTTATATTATGGTTAATTTAAGAATTCAGCAAAATTCTATCACATTTGTTCAATTTACGTCGTTCCTATTTCAGATAGCATACTGGCCTGGGCGGCATCTTAAGGCGCGTGGAATGGCGAGTAAAATGCACTATTAATCTTCTATGATAGGGCAATCAGAGACACGATTAGATCATTTTATATTTTGGTTAATATAATAATTCAGCGTAATTCTATCACATTTGTTCAATTTACGTCGCTCCTATATCAGATAACATATTGGGCTAAGCGGCATCTCAAAGCGCATGAAATGGCGAGTAAAATGCACTATTAAACTTCTAGGGTAAGGCAAACAGAGACCCGATTAGATCATTTTATATTACGGTTAATATAAGAAATCAGCGTAATTCTGTCACATTCGTTCAACTTACGTAGCTCCTATTTCAGATAGCGTACTGGGCTAGGCGGCATCTTAAAGCGCGTGGAATGGCGAGTAAAATGCACTATTAAACTTCTATGATAGGGCAATCAGAGACCCGATTAGATCATTTTATATTTTGGTTAATATAAGAATTCAGCGAAATTCTATCACATTTGTTCAATTTGCGTCGCTCCTATTTCAAATAGCGTATTGGGCTAAGCGGCATCTCAAAGCGCATGAAATGACGAATAAAATGCACTATTAAGCTTGTACGCTAGGGCGAACAGAGACCCGATTAGATCATTTAACATTATGGTAAATAAAAGAATTCAGCAAAATTCTATCACATTTGTTCAATTTACGTCGCTCCTATTTCAGATAGCGTACTGGGCTACGCGGTATCTTAAAGCGCGTGGAATGGCGAGTAAAATGCACTATTAAACTTCTAGGATAAGGCAAAGGGAGACCCGATTAGACCATTTTATATTACGGTTAATATAAGAATTCAGCGTTATTCTATCACATTTGTTCAACTTACGTAGCTCCTATTTCAGAAAGCGTACTCGGATAGGCGGCATCTTAAAGCGCGTGGAATGGCGAGTAAAATGCACTATTAAACTTCTCGGGTAATGCAAACAGAGACCCGATTAGATCATTTTATATTACGGTTAATATAAGATTTCAGGGAAATTCTATCACATTTGTTCAATTTACGTCGCTCCTATTTCAGATAGCTATTGGGATAAGCGGCATCTCAAAGCGCATGAAATGACGAGAGAAATGCACTATTAAACTTCTTGGGTAGGGCGAACAGAGACCCGATTACATCATTTTATATTATGGTAAATAAAAGAATTCAGCAAAATTCTATCACATTTGTTCAATTTACGTCGCTCCTATTTCAGATAGCGTACTGGGCTACGCGGTATCTTAAAGCGCGTGGAATGGCGAGTAAAATGCACTATTAAACTTCTAGGGTAGGGCAAACAGAGACCCGATTAGATCATTTTATATTATGGTTAATTTAAGAATTCAGCAAAATTCTATCACATTTGTTCAATTTACGTCGCTCCTATTTCAGATAGCGTACTGGGCTACGCGGTATCTTAAAGCGCGTGGAATGGCGAGTAAAATGCACTGTTAAACTTCTATGATAGGGCAATCAGAGACCCGATTAGATCATTTTATATTATGGTTAATTTAAGAATTCAGCAAAATTCTATCACATTTGTTCAACTTACGTCGCTCCTATTTCAGATAGCGTATTCGGCTAAGCGGCATCTCAAAGCGCATGAAATGACGAGTAAAATGCACTATTAAACTTCTAGGGTAGGGCAAGCAGAGACCCGATAAGATCATTCTATATTATGGTTAATTTAAGAATTCAGCAAAATTCTATCACATTCGTTCAATTTAGGTCGCTCCTATTTCAGATAGCGTATTGGGCTAAGCGGCACCTCAAAGCGCATGAAATGGCGAGTGAAATGCCCTATAAGACTTCTATGGTAGGGCGAACAGAGACCAGATTAGATCATTTTACATTCTGGTTAATAAAATAATTCAGCGAAATTCTATCACATATGTTCAACTTTCGTCGCTCGTATTTCAGATAGCGTATTGAGCTAAGCGGCATCTCGAAGCGCATGAAATGGCGAGTATAATGCACTATTAAACTTCTAGGATAAGGCAAACAGATACCCGATTAGATCATTTTATATTACGGTTAATATAAGAATACAGCAAAATTCTATCACATTTGTTCAACTTACGTCGCTCCTATTTCAGATAGCGTACCGGGCTAGGCGGCACCTTAAAGCGCGTGGAATGACGAGTAAAATGCACTACTAAACTTCTATGATAGGGCAATCAGAGACCCGATTAGATCATTTTATATTTTGTTTAATATAAGATTTCACGGAAATGCTATCACATTTGTTCAATTTACGTCGCTCCTATTTCAGATAGCGTATTGGGATATGCGGCATCTCAAAGCGCATGAAATGGCGAGTAAAATGCACTATTAAACTTCTAGGGTAGGGCAAACAGAGACCTGATGAGATCATTTTATATTATGGTTAATTTAAGAATTCAGGGGAATTCTATCACATTTGTTCAATTTACGTCGCTCCTATTTCAGATAGCGTATTGGGCTAAGCGGCCTCTAAAAGCGCATGAAATGGCGAGTAAAATGCGCTATTAAATTTCTAGGATAAGGCAAACGGAGACCCGATTAGATCATTTTATATTACGGTTCATATAAGAATTCAGCGTAATTCTATCACATTTCTTCAAATTACGTCGCTCCTATTTCAGATAGCGTACTGGGCTGGCCGGCATCTTAAAGCGCGTGGAATGGCGAGTAAAATGCACTATTAAACTTCTATGATAGGGCAATCAGTGACCCGATTAGATCATTTTATATTATCGTTAATTTAAGAATTCAGCAAAATTCTATCACATTTGTTCAATTTACGTCGCTCCAATTTCAAATAGCGTATTGGGCTAAGCGGCATCTCAAAGCGCATGAAATGGCGAGCAAAATGCACTATTAAACTTCTAGGGTAGGGCAAACAGAGACCCGATTAGACCATTTTGTACTATGGTTAATTTAAGAATTCAGCAAAATTCTATCACGTTTGTTCAATTTACGTCGCTCCTATTGCAGATAGCGTATAGGGTTAAGCGGCACCTCAAAGCGCATGAAATTGCGAGTAAAATGCACTATTAAACTTCTAGGGTAGAGCAAACAGGGACCCGATTAGATCATTTTATATTATGGTTAATTTAAGAATTCAGCGAAATTCTATCACATTTGTTCAATTTACGTCGCTCCTATTTCAGATAGCGTATTGGGCTAAGCGGCATCTCAAAGCGCATGAAATGGCGTGTAAAATGCACGATTAAACTTCTAGGGTAGGGCAAACAGAGACCCGATTAGATCATTTTATACTTTGGTTAATATAAGAATTCAGCGAAATTCTATCACATTTGTTCAATTTACGTCGCTCCTATTTCAGACAGCTTATTGGGCTTAGCGGCATCTCAAATCGCATGAAATGGCGAACAAAATGCACTATTAAACTTCTAGGCGAGGGCGAACAGAGACCAGATTAGATCATTTTATGTTTTGGTTAATATAAGAATTCTGCGGAATTCTATCACATTTGTTCAAGTTACGTCGCTCCTATTTCAGATAGCGTACTGGGCTAGGCGGCATCTTAAAGCGCGTGGAATGGCGAGTAAAATGCACTATTAAACTTCTATGATAGGGCAATCAGAGACCCGATTAGATCATTTTATATTTTGGTTAATATAAGAATTCAAAGAAATTCTATCACATTTGTAAAATTTACGTCGCTCCTATTACAGATAGCTTATTGGGCTTAGCGGCATCTCAAAGCGCATGAAATGACGAGTGAAATGCACTATTAAACTTCCAGGCTAGGGCGAACAGAGACCCGATTAGATCATTTTACATTCTGGCTAATAAAATAATTCAGCGAAATTCTATCACATTTGTTCAACTTTCGTTGCTCCTATTGCAGATAGCGTATAGGGTTAAGCGGCACCTCAAAGCGCATGAAATTGCGAGTAAAATGCACTATTAAACTTCTAGGGTAGAGCAAACAGGGACCCGATTAGATCATTTTATATTATGGTTAATATAAGAATTCTGCGGAATTCTATCACATTTGTTCAAGTTACGTCGCTCCTATTTCAGATAGCGTACTGGGCTAACCGGCATCTCAAAGCGCATGAAATGGCGAATAAAATGGACTATTAAACTTCTAGGGTAGGGCAAACGGAGACCCGATTAGATCATTTTATATTACGGTTAATATAAGAATTCAGCGTAATTCTATCACATTTCTTCAAATTACGTCGCTCCTATTTCAGATAGCGTACTGGGCTGGCCGGCATCTTAATGCGCGTGGAATGGCGAGTAAAATGCACTATTAAACTTCTATGATAGGGCAATCAGTGACCCGATTAGATCATTTTATATTATCGTTAATATAAGAATTCAGCGAAATTCTATCACATTTGTTCAATTTACGTCGCTCCTATTTCAGATAGCGTATTGGGCTAAGCGGCATCTCAAAGCGCATGAAATGACGAGTGAAATGCACTATTAAACGTCTAGGGTAGGGCGAACAGAGACCCGATTAGATCATTTTACATTAAGGTTAATATAAGAATTCGGGGAAATTCTATCACATTTGTTCAATTTACGTCGCTCCTATTTCAGATAGCGTATTGGGCTACGCGGCATCACAAAGCGCATGAAATGGCGAATAAAATGCACTATTAAACTTCTAGGCTACGGCGAACAGAGACCCGATTAGATCATTTTACATTCTGGTTAATAAAATAATTCAGCGCAATTCTATCACATTTGTTCAACTTTCGTTGCTCCTATTTCAGATAGCGTATTGGGTTAAGCGGCATCTCAAAGCGCATGAAATGGCGAGTGAAATGCACTATAAGACTTCTATGGTAGGGCGAACAGAGACCAGACTAGATCATTTTACATTCTGGTTAATAAAATAATTCAGCGAAATTCTATGACATTTGTTCAACCTTCGTCGCTCGTATTTCAGATAGCGTATTGAGCTAAGCGGCATCTCGAAGCTCATGAAATGGCGAGTATAATGCACTATTAAACTTCTAGGATAAGGCAAACAGATACCCGATTAGATCATTTTATATTACGGTTAATATAAGAATGCAGCGTAATTCTATCACACTCGTTCAAGTTACGTCGCTCCTATTTCAGATAGCGTACTGGGCTAGGCGGCATCTTAAAGCGCGTGGAATGGCGAGTAAAATGCACTACTAATCTTCTATGATAGGGCAATCAGAGACCCGATTAGATCATTTTATATTTTGTTTAATATAAGATTTCAGGGAAATTCTATCACATTTGTTCAATTTACGTCGCTCCTATTTCAGATAGCGTATTGGACTAAGCGGCAACTGAAAGCGCATGAAATGACGAGTGAAGTGCACTATTAAACTTCTAGGGTAGGGCGAACAGAGACCCGATTAGATCATTTTACATTAAGGTTAATATAAGAATTCAGGGAAATTCTATCACATTTGTTCAATTTACGTCGCTCCTATTTCAGATAGCGTATTGGGCTACGCGGCATCACAAAGCGCATGAAATGGCGAACAAAATGCACTATTAAACTTCTAGGCTAGGGCGAACAGAGAACCGATTAGATCATTTTACATTCTGGTTAATAAAATAATTCAGCGAAATTCTATCACATTTGTTCAACTTTCGTTGCTCCTATTTCAGATAGCGTATTGGGTTAAGCGGCATCTCAAAGCGCATGAAATGGCGAGTAAAATGCACTATTAAACTTCTAGGGTAGGGCAAACAGAGACCCGATTAGATCATTTTATATTATGGTTAATTTAAGAATTCAGCGTAATTCTATCACATTTCTTCAAATTACGTCGCTCCTATTTCAGATAGCGTACTGGGCTGGCCGGCATCTTAAAGCGCGTGGAATGGCGAGTAAAATGCACTATTAAACTTGTATGATAGGGCAATCGGAGACGCGATTAGATCATTTTATATTTTGTTTAATATAAGATTTCAGGGAAATTCTATCACATTTGTTCAATTTACGTCGCTCCTATTTCAGATAGCGTATTGGGCTAAGCGGCAACTGAAAGCGCATGAAATGACGAGTGAAATGCACAATTAAACTTCAAGGATAGGGCGAACAGAGACCCGATTAGATCATTTTACATTAAGGTTAATATAAGAATTCAGGGAAATTCTATCACATTTGTTCAATTCGTGTCGCTCATATTTCAGATAGCGTATTGGGCTAAGCGGCATCTCAAAGCGCATGAAATGGCGAGTAAAATGCACTATTAAAATCCTAGGGTAGGGCAAACAGAGACCCGATTAGATCATTTTATATTATGGTTAAATTAAGAATTCAGCAAGATTCTATCACATTTGTTGAATTTACGTCGCTCCTATTTCAGATAGCGTACTGGGCTAGGCGGTATCTTAAAGCGCGTGGAATGGCGAGTAAAATGCACTACTAATTTTCTATGATAGGGCAATCAGAGACCCGAGTAGATCATTTTATATTTTGATTAATATAAGATTTCAGGGAAATTCTATCACATTTGTTCAATTTTCGTCGCTCCTATTTCAGATAGCGTATTCGGCTAAGCGGCATCTCAAAGCGAATGAAATGACGAGTAAAATGCACTATTAAACTTCTAGGGTAGGGCAATCAGAGACCCGATTAGATCATTTTATATTTTGGTTAATATAAGAATGCAGCGTAATTCTATCACATTCGTTCAAGTTACGTCGCTCCTATTTCAGATAGCGTACTGGGCTAGGCGGCATCTTAAAGCGCGTGGAATGGCGAGTAAAATGCACTACTAAACTTCTATGATAGGGCAATCAGAGACCCGATTAGATCATTTTATATTTTGTTTAATATAAGATTTCAGGGAAATTCTATCACATTTGTTCAATTTACGTCGCTCCTATTTCAGCTAGCGTATTGGGCTAAGCGGTAACTGAAAGCGCATGAAATGACGAGTGAAATGCACTATTAAACTTCTAGGGTAGGGCGAACAGAGACCCGATTAGATCATTTTACATTAAGGTTAATATAAGAATTCAGGGAAATTCTATCACATTTGTTCAATTTACGTCGCTCCTATTTCAGGTAGCGTATTGGGCTACGCGGCATCTCAAAGCGCATGAAATGGCGAATAAAATGCACTATTAAACTTCTAGGCTAGGGCGAACAGAGACCCGATTAGATCATTTTACATTCTGGTTAAAAAATAATTCAGCGAAATTCTATCACATTTGATCAACTTTCGTTGCTCCTATTTCAGACAGCGTATTGGGATAAGCGGCATCTCAAAGCGCATGAAATGGCGAGTAAAATTCACTATTAAACTTCTAGGGTAGGGCAAACAGAGACCCGATTAGATCATTTTATATTATGGTTAATCTAAGAATTCAGCAAAATTCTATCACATTTGTTCAATTTACGTCGCTCCTATTTCGGATAGCGTACTGGGCTAGGCGGCATCCTAAAGCGCGTGGAGTGGCGAGTAAAATGCACTATTAAAGTTGTATGATAGGGCAATCAGAGACGCGATTAGATCATTTTATATTTTGTTTAATACAAGATTTCAGGGAAATTCTATCACATTTGTTCAATTCGTGTCGCTGATGTTTCAGATAGCGTATTGGGCTAAGCGGCATCTCAAAGCGCATGAAATGGCGAGTAAAATGCACTATTAAACTCCTAGGGTAGGGCAAACAGAGACCCGATTAGATCATTTTATATTATGGTTAATTTAAGAATTCAGCAAGATTCTATCACATTTGTTGAATTTACGTCGCTCCTATTTCAGATAGCGTACTGGGCTAGGCGGCATCTTAAAGCGCGTGGAATCGCGAGTAAAATGCACTGTTAAACTTCAATGATACGGCAGTCAGAGACCCGATTAGGTCATTTTATATTTTGTTTAATATAAGATTTCAGGGAAATCCTATCACATTTGTTCTATTTACGTCGCTCCTATTTCAGTTAGCGGATTGGGCTAACCGGCATCTCAAAGCGCATGAAATGGCGAATAAAATGGACTATTAAACTTCTAGGGTAGGGCAAACAGAGACCCGATTAGATCATTTTATATTACGGTTAATATAAGAATTCAGCGTAATTCTATCACATTTCTTCAAATTACGTCGCTCCTATTTCAGATAGCGTACTGGGCTGGCCGGCATCTTAAAGCGCGTGGAATGGCGAGTAAAATGCACTATTAAACTTGTATGATAGGGCAATCAGTGACCCGATTAGATCATTTTATATTATAGTTAATTTAAGAATTCAGCGAAATTCTATCACATTTGTTCAATTTACGTCGCACCTGTTTCAGATAGCGTATTGGGCTAAGCGGCATCTCAAAGCGCATGAAATGGCGAGTAAAATGCAATACTAAACTTCTAGGATAAGGCAAACAGAGACCCGATTAGATCATTTTATATTATTGTTAATATAAGAATTCAGCGAAATTCTATCACATTTGTTCAATTTGCGTCGCTCATGTATCAGATAGCATATTGGGCTAAGCGGCATCTCAAAGCGCATGAAATGGCGAGTAAAATGCACTATTAAACTTCTAGGGTAAGGCAAACAGAGACCCGATTAGATCATTTTATATTACGGTTAATATAAGAAATCAGCGTAATTCTGTCACATTTGTTCAATTTACATCGCTCCTATTTCAAATAGCGTACTGGGCTAAGCGGCATCTCAAAGCGCATGAAATGGCGCGTAAAATGCGCTATTAAACTTCTAGGGTAGGGCAATCAGAGACCCGATTAGATCATTTTATATTTTGGTTAATAAATGAAATCATCGAAATTCTATCACATTTGTTCAATTTACATCGCTCCTATTTCAGATAGCGTACTGGGCTAAGCGGCATCTGAAAGCGCATGAAATGGCGAGTAAAATGCACTATTAAACTTCTAGGATAAGGCAAACAGAGACCCGATTAGATCATTTTATATTACGGTTAATATAAGAATGCAGCGTGATTCTGTGACATTTGTTCAACTTACGTAGCTCCTATTTCAGATAGCGTGCTGGGCTAGGCGACAACTTAAAGCGCGTGGAATGGCGAGTAACATGCACTGTTAAACTTCTATGATAGGGCAATCAGAGACCCGATTAGATCATTTTATATTATGGTTAATTTAAGAATTCAGCAAAATTCTATCACATTTGTTCAATTTACGTCGTTCCTATTTCAGATAGCATACTGGCCTGGGCGGCATCTTAAGGCGCGTGGAATGGCGAGTAAAATGCACTATTAATCTTCTATGATAGGGCAATCAGAGACACGATTAGATCATTTTATATTTTGGTTAATATAATAATTCAGCGTAATTCTATCACATTTGTTCAATTTACGTCGCTCCTATATCAGATAGCATATTGGGCTAAGCGGCATCTCAAAGCGCATGAAATGGCGAGTAAAATGCACTATTAAACTTCTAGGGTAAGGCAAACAGAGACCCGATTAGATCATTTTATATTACGGTTAATATAAGAAATCAGCGTAATTCTGTCACATTCGTTCAACTTACGTAGCTCCTATTTCAGATAGCGTACTGGGCTAGGCGGCATCTTAAAGCGCGTGGAATGGCGAGTAAAATGCACTATTAAACTTCTATGATAGGGCAATCAGAGACCCGATTAGATCATTTTATATTTTGGTTAATATAAGAATTCAGCGAAATTCTATCACATTTGTTCAATTTGCGTCGCTCCTATTTCAGATAGCGTATTGGGCTAAGCGGCATCTCAAAGCGCATGAAATGACGAATAAAATGCACTATTAAGCTTGTACGCTAGGGCGAACAGAGACCCGACTAGATCATTTAACATTATGGTAAATAAAAGAATTCAGCAAAATTCTATCACATTTGTTCAATTTACGTCGCTCCTATTTCAGATAGCGTACTGGGCTACGCGGTATCTTAAAGCGCGTGGAATGGCGAGTAAAATGCACTATTAAACTTCTAGGATAAGGCAAAGGGAGACCCGATTAGACCATTTTATATTACGGTTAATATAAGAATTCAGCGTTATTCTATCACATTTGATCAACTTACGTCGCTCCTATTTCAGAAAGCGTACTCGGATAGGCGGCATCTTAAAGCGCGTGGAATGGCGAGTAAAATGCACTATTAAACTTCTCGGGTAATGCAAACAGAGACCCGATTAGATCATTTTATATTACGGTTAATATAAGATTTCAGGGAAATTCTATCACATTTGTTCAATTTACGTCGCTCCTATTTCAGATAGCTATTGGGATAAGCGGCATCTCAAAGCGCATGAAATGACGAGAGAAATGCACTATTAAACTTCTTGGGTAGGGCGAACAGAGACCCGATTACATCATTTTATATTATGGTTAATATAAGAATTCAGCGAAATTCTATCACATTTGTTCAATTTGCGTCGCTCCTATTTCAGATAGCGTATTGGGCTAAGCGGCATCTCAAAGCGCATGAAATGACGAATAAAATGCACTATTAAGCTTGTACGCTAGGGCGAACAGAGACCCGATTAGATCATTTAACATTATGGTAAATAAAAGAATTCAGCAAAATTCTATCACATTTGTTCAATTTACGTCGCTCCTATTTCAGATAGCGTACTGGGCTACGCGGTATCTTAAAGCGCGTGGAATGGCGAGTAAAATGCACTATTAAACTTCTAGGATAAGGCAAAGGGAGACCCGATTAGACCATTTTATATTACGGTTAATATAAGAATTCAGCGTTATACTATCACATTTGTTCAACTTACGTCGCTCCTATTTCAGAAAGCGTACTCGGATAGGCGGCATCTTAAAGCGCGTGGAATGGCGAGTAAAATGCACTATTAAACTTCTCGGGTAATGCAAACAGAGACCCGATTAGATCATTTTATATTACGGTTAATATAAGATTTCAGGGAAATTCTATCACATTTGTTCAATTTACGTCGCTCCTATTTCAGATAGCTATTGGGATAAGCGGCATCTCAAAGCGCATGAAATGTCGAGAGAAATGCACTATTAAACTTCTTGGGTAGGGCGAACAGAGACCCGATTACATCATTTTATATTATGGTTAATATAAGAATTCAGCGAAATTCTATCACATTTGTTCAATTTGCGTCGCTCCTATTTCAGATAGCGTATTGGGCTAAGCGGCATCTCAAAGCGCATGAAATGACGAATAAAATGCACTATTAAGCTTGTACGCTAGGGCGAACAGAGACCCGATTAGATCATTTAACATTATGGTAAATAAAAGAATTCAGCGAAATTCTATCACATTTGTTCAATTTACGTCGCTCCTATTTCAGATAGCGTATTGGGCTAAGGGGCATCTCAAAGCGCACGAAAGCGCGAGTAAAATGCACTATTAAACTTCTAGGGTGGGGCAAGCAGAGACCTGATCAGATCATTTTATATTACGGTTAATATAAGAATTCAGCGAAGTTCTATCACATTTGTTCAATTTACGTCGCTCCTATTTCAGATAGCTTATTGGGCTAAGCGGCAACTCAGAGCGCATGAAAGACGAGTGAAATGCACTGTTAAGCTTCTAGGGTAGGGCGAACAAAGACCCGATTAGATCATTTTACATTAAGGTTAAAATAAGAATTCAGCGAAATTCTATCACATTTGTTCAATTTACGTCGCTCCTATTTCAGATAGCGTATTGGGCTAAGCTGCATCTCAAAACGCAAGAAATGGCTCGTAAAATGCACTATTAAACTTCTAGGATAAGGCAAACACAGACCCGATTAGATCATTTTATATTACGGTTAATATAAGAAATCAGCGTAATTCTGTCACATCCGTTCAACTTACGTAGCTCCTATTTCAGATAGCGTACTGGGCTAGGCGGCATCTTAAAGCTCGTGGAATGGCGAGTAAAATGCACTATTAAACTTCTATGATAGGGCAATCAGAGACCCGATTAGATCATTTTATATTTTGGTTAATATAAGAATTCAGCGAAATTCTATCACATTTGTTCAATATACGTCGCTCCAATTTCAGATAGCTTATTGGGCTAAGCGGCATCGCAAAGCGCATGAATTAACGAGTGAAATGCACTATTAAATTTCTTGGGTAGGGCGAACAAAGACCCGATTAGATCCTTTTACATTAAGGTTAATATAAGAATTCAGCGAAATTCTATCACATTTGTTCAATTTACATCGCTCCTATTTCAGATAGCGACTTGTGCTAAGCGGCATCTCAAAGCGCAAGAAATGGCGAGTAAAATGCACTATTAAACTTCTAGGGTAGGGCAATCAGAGACCCGATTAGATCATTTTATATTTTGGTTAATAAATGAATTCATCGAAATTCTATCACATTTGTTCAATTTACATCGCTCCTATTTCAGATAGCGTACTGGGCTAAGCGGCATCTCAAAGCGCAAGAAATGGCGAGTAAAATGCACTATTAAACATCTAGTATAAGGCAAACAGAGACCCGATTAGATCATTTTATATTACGGTTAATATAAGAATTCAGCGTAATTCTGTGACATTTGTTCAACTTACGTAGCTCCTATTTCAGATAGCGTGCTGGGCTAGGCGGCAACTTAAAGCGCGTGGAATGGCGAGTAAAATGCACTGTTAAACTTCTATGATAGGGCAATCAGAGACCCGATTAGATCATTTTATATTTTGGTTAATATAAGAATTCAGCGAAATTCTATCACATTTGTTAAATTTACGTCGCTCCTATTTCAGATAGCTTATTGGGCTAAGCGGCATCGCAAAGCGCATGAATTGACGAGTAAAATGCACTATTAAACTTCTAGGATAAGGCAAACAGAGACCCGATTAGATCATTTTATATTACGGTTAATATAAGAATTCAGCGTAATTCTGTGACATTTGTTCAACTTACGTAGCTCCTATTTCAGATAGCGTACTGGGCTAGGCGGCAACTTAAAGCGCGTGGAATGGTGAGTAAAATGCACTATTAAACTTCTAGGGTAGGGCAATCAGAGACCTGAGCAGATCATTTTACATTATGGTTAATAAAAGAATTCAGCGTAATTCTATCACATTTGTTCAACTTACGTCGCTCCTATTTCAGATAGCGTATTGGGCTAAGCGGCATCTCAAGGCGCATGAAATGGCGAGTGAAATGCACTATTAAACTTCTAGGGTAGGGCAAACAGAGACCTGATGAGATCATTTTATATTATGGTTAATTTATGAATTCAGGGGAATTCTATCACATTTGTTCAATTTACGTCGCTCCTATTTCAGATAGCGTATTGAGCTAAGCGGCCTCTAAAAGCGCATGAAATGGCGAATAAAATGGACTATTAAACTTCTAGGGTAGGGCAAACGGAGACCCTATTAGATCATTTTATATTACAGTTCATATAAGAATTCAGCGTAATTCTATCACATTTCTTCAAATTACGTCGCTCCTATTTCAGATAGCGTACTGGGCTGGCCGGCATCTTAAAGCGCGTGGAATGGCGAGTAAAGTGCACTATTAAACTTCTATGATAGGGCAATCAGTGACCCGATTAGATCATTTTATATTATCGTTAATTTAAGAATTCAGCGAAATTCTATCACATTTGTTCAATTTACGTCGCTCCTATTTCAGATAGCGTATTGGGCTAAGCGGCATCTCAAAGCGCATAAAATGGCGAGTAAAATGCAATACTAAACTTCTAGGGTAGGGCAAACAGAGACCCGATTAGATCATTTTGTACTATGGTTAATTTAAGAATTCAGCAAAATTCTATCACGTTTGTTCAATTTACGTCGCTCCTATTGCAGATAGCGTGTTGGGTTAAGCGGCATCTCGAAGCGCATGAAATGGCGAGAATAATACACTATTAAACTTCTAGGATAAGGCAAACAGATACCCGATTAGATCATTTTATATTATGGTTAATATAAGAATTCAGCGAAATTCTATCACATTTGTTCAATTTACGTCGCTCATATTTCAGATAGCGTATTGGGCTAAGCGGCATCTCAAAGCGCATGAAATGACGAGTAAAATGCACTATTGAAGTTCTAGGGTAGGGCGAACACAGACCCGATTAGATCATTTTACATTAAGGTTAATATAAGAATTCAGGGAAATTCTATCACATTTGTTCAATTTACGTCGCTCCTATTTCAGATAGCGTATTGGGCTACGCGGCATCACAAAGCGCATGAAATGGCGAATAAAATGCACTATTAAACTTCTAGCCTAGGGCGAACAGAGACCCGATTAGATCATTTTACATTCTGGTTAATAAAATAATTCAGCGAAATTCTATCACATTTGTTCAACTTTCATTGCTCCTATTTCAGATAGCGTATTGCGTTAAGCGGCATCTCAAAGCGCATGAAATGGCGAGTAAAATGCACTATTAAACTTCTAGGGTAGGGCAAACAGAGACCCGATTAGATCATTTTATATTGTGGTTAATTTAAGAATACATCGATATTCTATCACATTTGTTCAATTTACGTCGCTCCTATTTCAGATAGCGTATTGGGCTAAGCGGCATCTCAAAGCGCATGAAATGGCGAGCAAAATGCACTATTAAACTTCTAGGATAAGGCAAACAGATACCCGATTAGATCATTTTATATTATGGTTAATATAAGAATTCAGCGAAATTCTATCACATTTGTTCAATTAACGTCGCTCATATTTCAGATAGCGTATTGGGCTAAGCGGCATCTCAAAGCGCATGAAATGGCAAGTAAAATGCACTATTAAACTTCTAGGGTAGGGCAATCAGTGACCCGATTAGATCATTTTATATTATAGTTAATTTAAGAATTCAGCGAAATTCTATCACATTTGTTCAATTTACGTCGCTCCTATTCCAGAGAGCGTATTGGGCTAGGCGGCACCTCAAATCGCATGAAATGGCGAGTAAAATGCACTATTAAACTTGTATGATAGGGCAATCAGAGACGCGATTAGATCATTTTATATTTTGTTTAATACAAGATTTCAGGGAAATCCTATCACATTTGTTCTATTTACGTCGCTCCTATTTCAGTTAGCGTATTGGGCTAACCGGCATCTCAAAGCGCATGAAATGGCGAATAAAATGGACTATTAAACTTCTAGGGTAGGGCACACAGAGACCCGATTAGATCATTTTATATTACGGTTAATATAAGAATTCAGCGTAATTCTATCACATTTCTTCAATTTACGTCGCTCCTATTTCAGATAGCGTATTGGGCTAAGCGGCATATCAAAGCGCATGAAATGGCGAGCAAAATGCACTATTAAACTTCTAGGGTAGGTCAAACAGAGACCCGATTAGATCATTTTGTACTATGGTTAATTTAAGAATTCAGCAAAATTCAATCACGTTTGTTCAATTTACGTCGCTCCTATTGCAGATAGCGTATTGGGTTAAGCGGCACCTCAAAGCGCATGAAATTGCGAGTAAAATGCACTATTAAACTTCTAGGGTAGAGCAAACAGGGACCCGATTAGATCATTTTATATTATGGTTAATTTAAGAATTCAGCGAAATTCTATCACATTTGTTCAATTTACGTCGCTCCTATTTCAGATAGCGTATTGGTCTAAGCGGCATCTCAAAGCGCATGAAATGGCGTGTAAAATGCACGATTAAACTTCTAGGGTAGGGCAAACAGAGACCCGATTAGATCATTTTATACTTTGGTTAATATAAGAATTCAGCGAAGTTCTATCACATTTGTTCAATTTACGTCGCTCCTATTTCAGGCAGCTTATTGGGCTTAGCGGCACCTCAAATCGCATGAAATGGCGAACAAAATGTACTATTAAACTTCTAGGCTAGGGCGAACAGAGACCAGATTAGATCATTTTATATTTTGGTTAATATAAGAATTCTGCGAAATTCTATCACATTTGTAAAATTTACGTCGCTCCTATTACAGATAGCTTATTGGGCTTAGCGGCATCTCAAAGCGCATGAAATGACGAGTGAAATGCACTATTAAACTTCTAGGGTAGGGCAAACAGAGACCCGATTAGATCATTTTATATTATGGTTAATGTAAGAATTCAGCGTAATTCTATCACATTTGTTCAACTTACATCGCTCCTATTTCAGATAGCGTATTGGGCTAGGCGGCATCTTAAAGCGGGTGTAATGGCGAGTAAAATGCACTATTAAACTTCTATGATAGGGCAATCAGAGACCCGATTAGATCATTTTATATTTTGGTTAATATAAGAATTCAGCGAAATTCTATCACATTTGTTCAATATACGTCGCTCCAATTTCAGATAGCTTATTGGGCTAAGCGGCATCGCAAAGCGCATGAATTGACGAGTGAAATGCACTATTAAATTTCTTGGGTAGGGCGAACAAAGACCCGATTAGATCCTTTTACATTAAGGTTAATATAAGAATTCAGCGAAATTCTATCACATTTGTTCAATTTACATCGCTCCTATTTCAGATAGCGACTTGTGCTAAGCGGCATCTCAAAGCGCAAGAAATGGCGAGTAAAATGCACTATTAAACTTCTAGGGTAGGGCAATCAGAGACCCGATTAGATCATTTTATATTTTGGTTAATAAATGAATTCATCGAAATTCTATCACATTTGTTCAATTTACATCGCTCCTATTTCAGATAGCGTACTGGGCTAAGCGGCATCTCAAAGCGCAAGAAATGGCGAGTAAAATGCACTATTAAACATCTAGTATAAGGCAAACAGAGACCCGATTAGATCATTTTATATTACGGTTAATATAAGAATTCAGCGTAATTCTGTGACATTTGTTCAACTTACGTAGCTCCTATTTCAGATAGCGTGCTGGGCTAGGCGGCAACTTAAAGCGCGTGGAATGGCGAGTAAAATGCACTGTTAAACTTCTATGATAGGGCAATCAGAGACCCGATTAGATCATTTTATATTTTGGTTAATATAAGAATTCAGCGAAATTCTATCACATTTGTTAAATTTACGTCGCTCCTATTTCAGATAGCTTATTGGGCTAAGCGGCATCGCAAAGCGCATGAATTGACGAGTAAAATGCACTATTAAACTTCTAGGATAAGGCAAACAGAGACCCGATTAGATCATTTTATATTACGGTTAATATAAGAATTCAGCGTAATTCTGTGACATTTGTTCAACTTACGTAGCTCCTATTTCAGATAGCGTACTGGGCTAGGCGGCAACTTAAAGCGCGTGGAATGGTGAGTAAAATGCACTATTAAACTTCTAGGGTAGGGCAATCAGAGACCCGAGCAGATCATTTTACATTATGGTTAATAAAAGAATTCAGCGTAATTCTATCACATTTGTTCAACTTACGTCGCTCCTATTTCAGATAGCGTATTGGGCTAAGCGGCATCTCAAGGCGCATGAAATGGCGAGTGAAATGCACTATTAAACTTCTAGGGTAGGGCAAACAGAGACCTGATGAGATCATTTTATATTATGGTTAATTTATGAATTCAGGGGAATTCTATCACATTCGTTCAATTTACGTCGCTCCTATTTCAGATAGCGTATTGAGCTAAGCGGCCTCTAAAAGCGCATGAAATGGCGAATAAAATGGACTATTAAACTTCTAGGGTAGGGCAAACGGAGACCCGATTAGATCATTTTATATTACAGTTCATATAAGAATTCAGCGTAATTCTATCACATTTCTTCAAATTACGTCGCTCCTATTTCAGATAGCGTACTGGGCTGGCCGGCATCTTAAAGCGCGTGGAATGGCGAGTAAAGTGCACTATTAAACTTCTATGATAGGGCAATCAGTGACCCGATTAGATCATTTTATATTATCGTTAATTTAAGAATTCAGCGAAATTCTATCACATTTGTTCAATTTACGTCGCTCCTATTTCAGATAGCGTATTGGGCTACGCGGCATCACAAAGCGCATGAAATGGCGAATAAAATGCACTATTAAACTTCTAGCCTAGGGCGAACAGAGACCCGATTAGATCATTTTACATTCTGGTTAATAAAATAATTCAGCGAAATTCTATCACATTTGTTCAACTTTCATTGCTCCTATTTCAGATAGCGTATTGCGTTAAGCGGCATCTCAAAGCGCATGAAATGGCGAGTAAAATGCACTATTAAACTTCTAGGGTAGGGCAAACAGAGACCCGATTAGATCATTTTATATTGTGGTTAATTTAAGAATACATCGATATTCTATCACATTTGTTCAATTTACGTCGCTCCTATTTCAGATAGCGCATTGGGCTAAGCGGCATCTCAAAGCGCATGAAATGGCGAGCAAAATGCACTATTAAACTTCTAGGATAAGGCAAACAGATACCCGATTAGATCATTTTATATTATGGTTAATATAAGAATTCAGCGAAATTCTATCACATTTGTTCAATTAACGTCGCTCATATTTCAGATAGCGTATTGGGCTAAGCGGCATCTCAAAGCGCATGAAATGGCAAGTAAAATGCACTATTAAACTTCTAGGGTAGGGCAATCAGTGACCCGATTAGATCATTTTATATTATAGTTAATTTAAGAATTCAGCGAAATTCTATCACATTTGTTCAATTTACGTCGCTCCTATTTCAGAGAGCGTATTGGGCTAGGCGGCACCTCAAATCGCATGAAATGGCGAGTAAAATGCACTATTAAACTTGTATGATAGGGCAATCAGAGACGCGATTAGATCATTTTATATTTTGTTTAATACAAGATTTCAGGGAAATCCTATCACATTTGTTCTATTTACGTCGCTCCTATTTCAGTTAGCGTATTGGGCTAACCGGCATCTCAAAGCGCATGAAATGGCGAATAAAATGGACTATTAAACTTCTAGGGTAGGGCACACAGAGACCCGATTAGATCATTTTATATTACGGTTAATATAAGAATTCAGCGTAATTCTATCACATTTCTTCAATTTACGTCGCTCCTATTTCAGATAGCGTATTGGGCTAAGCGGCATATCAAAGCGCATGAAATGGCGAGCAAAATGCACTATTAAACTTCTAGGGTAGGTCAAACAGAGACCCGATTAGATCATTTTGTACTATGGTTAATTTAAGAATTCAGCAAAATTCTATCACGTTTGTTCAATTTACGTCGCTCCTATTGCAGATAGCGTATTGGGTTAAGCGGCACCTCAAAGCGCATGAAATTGCGAGTAAAATGCACTATTAAACTTCTAGGGTAGAGCAAACAGGGACCCGATTAGATCATTTTATATTATGGTTAATTTAAGAATTCAGCGAAATTCTATCACATTTGTTCAATTTACGTCGCTCCTATTTCAGATAGCGTATTGGGCTAAGCGGCATCTCAAAGCGCATGAAATGGCGTGTAAAATGCACGATTAAACTTCTAGGGTAGGGCAAACAGAGACCCGATTAGATCATTTTATACTTTGGTTAATATAAGAATTCAGCGAAGTTCTATCACATTTGTTCAATTTACGTCGCTCCTATTTCAGGCAGCTTATTGGGCTTAGCGGCACCTCAAATCGCATGAAATGGCGAACAAAATGCACTATTAAACTTCTAGGCTAGGGCGAACAGAGACCAGATTAGATCATTTTATATTTTGGTTAATATAAGAATTCTGCGAAATTCTATCACATTTGTAAAATTTACGTCGCTCCTATTACAGATAGCTTATTGGGCTTAGCGGCATCTCAAAGCGCATGAAATGACGAGTGAAATGCACTATTAAACTTCTAGGGTAGGGCAAACAGAGACCCGATTAGATCATTTTATATTATGGTTAATGTAAGAATTCAGCGTAATTCTATCACATTTGTTCAACTTACATCGCTCCTATTTCAGATAGCGTACTGGGCTAGGCGGCATCTTAAAGCGGGTGTAATGGCGAGTAGAATGCACTATTAAAATTCTATGGTAGGGCAAACAGAGACTCGATTAGATCATTTTACATTAATGTTAATGAAAGAATTCAGCGAAATTCTATCACATTTGTTCAACTTACGTCGCTCCTATTTCAGATAGCTTATTGGGCTAAGCGGCACCTCAAAGCGCATGAAATGGCGAGTGAAATGCACTATTAAACTTCTAGGATAAGGCAAACAGAGACCCGATTAGATCATTTTATATTACGGTTAATATAAGAATTCAGCGTAATTCTGTGACATTTGTTCAACTTACGTAGCTCCTATTTCAGATAGCGTACTGGGCTAGGCGGCAACTTAAAGCGCGTGGAATGGTGAGTAAAATGCACTATTAAACTTCTAGGGTAGGGCAATCAGAGACCCGAGCAGATCATTTTACATTATGGTTAATAAAAGAATTCAGCGTAATTCTATCACATTTGTTCAACTTACGTCGCTCCTATTTCAGATAGCGTATTGGGCTAAGCGGCATCTCAAGGCGCATGAAATGGCGAGTGAAATGCACTATTAAACTTCTAGGGTAGGGCAAACAGAGACCTGATGAGATCATTTTATATTATGGTTAATTTATGAATTCAGGGGAATTCTATCACATTTGTTCAATTTACGTCGCTCCTATTTCAGATAGCGTATTGGGCTAGGCGGCATCTCAAAGCGCATGAAATGACGAATAAAATGCACAATTAAGCTTCTACGCTAGGGCGAACAGAGACCCGATTAGATCATTTTACATTACGGTTAATAAAAGAATTCAGCGAAATTCTATCACATTTGTTCAATTTACGTCGCTCCTATTTCAGATAGCGTATTGGGCTAAGCGGCATCTCAAAGCTCATGAAATGGCGAATAAAATGCACTATTAAACTTCTAGGCTAGGGCGAACAGAGACCCGATTAGATCATTTTACATTATGGTTAATAAAAGAATTCAGCGAAATTCTATCACATTTGTTCAATTTACATCGCTCCTATTTCAGATAGCGTATTGAGCTGGGCGCCATCTTAAAGCGCGTGGAATGGCCAGTAAAATGCACTATCAAACTTCTATGATAGGGCAATCAGAGACCCGATTAGATCGTTCTATATTTTGGTTAATATAAGAATTCAGCGAAATTCTATCACATTCGTTGAATTTATGTCGCTCCTATGTCAGATAGCGTATTGGGCTAAGCGGCATCTCAAAGCTCATGAAATGGCGAATAAAATGCACTATTAAACTTCTAGGCTAGGGCGAACAGAGACCCGATTAGATCATTTTACATTAAGGTTAATATAAGAATTCAGGGAAATTCTATCACATTTGTTCAATTTACGTCGCTCCTATTTCAGATAGCGTATTGGGCTAAGCGGCATCCCAAAGCGCAAGAAATGGCGAGTAAAATGCACTATTAAACTTCTAGGGTAGGGCAAACAGAGATCCGATTAGATCATTTTATATTTTGGTTAATATAAGAATTCAGCGAAATTCTATCACATTTGTTAAATTTACGTCGCTCCTATTTCAGATAGCTTATTGGGCTAAGCGGCATCGCAAAGCGCATGAATTGACGAGTAAAATGCACTATTAAACTTCTAGGATAAGGCAAACAGAGACCCGATTAGATCATTTTATATTACGGTTAATATAAGAATTCAGCGTAATTCTGTGACATTTGTTCAACTTACGTAGCTCCTATTTCAGATAGCGTACTGGGCTAGGCGGCAACTTAAAGCGCGTGGAATGGTGAGTAAAATGCACTATTAAACTTCTAGGGTAGGGCAATCAGAGACCCGAGCAGATCATTTTACATTATGGTTAATAAAAGAATTCAGCGTAATTCTATCACATTTGTTCAACTTACGTCGCTCCTATTTCAGATAGCGTATTGGGCTAAGCGGCATCTCAAGGCGCATGAAATGGCGAGTGAAATGCACTATTAAACTTCTAGGGTAGGGCAAACAGAGACCTGATGAGATCATTTTATATTATGGTTAATTTATGAATTCAGGGGAATTCTATCACATTTGTTCAATTTACGTCGCTCCTATTTCAGATAGCGTATTGAGCTAAGCGGCCTCTAAAAGCGCATGAAATGGCGAATAAAATGGACTATTAAACTTCTAGGGTAGGGCAAACGGAGACCCGATTAGATCATTTTATATTACAGTTCATATAAGAATTCAGCGTAATTCTATCACATTTCTTCAAATTACGTCGCTCCTATTTCAGATAGCGTACTGGGCTGGCCGGCATCTTAAAGCGCGTGGAATGGCGAGTAAAGTGCACTATTAAACTTCTATGATAGGGCAATCAGTGACCCCGATTAGATCATTTTATATTATGGTTAATTTAAGAATTCAGCGAAATTCTATCACATTTGTTCAATTTACGTCGCTCCTATTTCAGATAGCGTATTGGGCTACGCGGCATCACAAAGCGCATGAAATGGCGAATAAAATGCACTATTAAACTTCTAGCCTAGGGCGAACAGAGACCCGATTAGATCATTTTACATTCTGGTTAATAAAATAATTCAGCGAAATTCTATCACATTTGTTCAACTTTCATTGCTCCTATTTCAGATAGCGTATTGGGTTAAGCGGCATCTCAAAGCGCATGAAATGGCGAGTAAAATGCACTATTAAACTTCTAGGGTAGGGCAAACAGAGACCCGATTAGATCATTTTATATTGTGGTTAATTTAAGAATACATCGATATTCTATCACATTTGTTCAATTTACGTCGCTCCTATTTCAGATAGCGCATTGGGCTAAGCGGCATCTCAAAGCGCATGAAATGGCGAGCAAAATGCACTATTAAACTTCTAGGATAAGGCAAACAGATACCCGATTAGATCATTTTATATTATGGTTAATATAAGAATTCAGCGAAATTCTATCACATTTGTTCAATTAACGTCGCTCATATTTCAGATAGCGTATTGGGCTAAGCGGCATCTCAAAGCGCATGAAATGGCAAGTAAAATGCACTATTAAACTTCTAGGGTAGGGCAATCAGTGACCCGATTAGATCATTTTATATTATAGTTAATTTAAGAATTCAGCGAAATTCTATCACATTTGTTCAATTTACGTCGCTCCTATTTCAGAGAGCGTATTGGGCTATGCGGCATCTCAAAGCGCATGAAATGGCGAGTAAAAATGCACTATTAAACTTGTATGATAGGGCAATCAGAGACGCGATTAGATCATTTTATATTTTGTTTAATACAAGATTTCAGGGAAATCCTATCACATTTGTTCTATTTACGTCGCTCCTATTTCAGTTAGCGTATTGGGCTAACCGGCATCTCAAAGCGCATGAAATGGCGAATAAAATGGACTATTAAACTTCTAGGGTAGGGCACACAGAGACCCGATTAGATCATTTTATATTACGGTTAATATAAGAATTCAGCGTAATTCTATCACATTTCTTCAATTTACGTCGCTCCTATTTCAGATAGCGTATTGGGCTAAGCGGCATATCAAAGCGCATGAAATGGCGAGCAAAATGCACTATTAAACTTCTAGGGTAGGTCAAACAGAGACCCCGATTAGATCATTTTGTACTATGGTTAATTTAAGAATTCAGCAAAATTCTATCACGTTTGTTCAATTTACGTCGCTCCTATTGCAGATAGCGTATTGGGATAAGCGGCACCTCAAAGCGCATGAAATTGCGAGTAAAATGCACTATTAAACTTCTAGGGTAGAGCAAACAGGGACCCGATTAGATCATTTTATATTATGGTTAATTTAAGAATTCAGCGAAATTCTATCACATTTGTTCAATTTACGTCGCTCCTATTTCAGATAGCGTATTGGGCTAAGCGGCATCTCAAAGCGCATGAAATGGCGTGTAAAATGCACGATTAAACTTCTAGGGTAGGGCAAACAGAGACCCGATTAGATCATTTTATACTTTGGTTAATATAAGAATTCAGCGAAGTTCTATCACATTTGTTCAATTTACGTCGCTCCTATTTCAGGCAGCTTATTGGGCTTAGCGGCACCTCAAATCGCATGAAATGGCGAACAAAATGCACTATTAAACTTCTAGGCTAGGGCGAACAGAGACCAGATTAGATCATTTTATATTTTGGTTAATATAAGAATTCTGCGAAATTCTATCACATTTGTAAAATTTACGTCGCTCCTATTACAGATAGCTTATTGGGCTTAGCGGCATCTCAAAGCGCATGAAATGACGAGTGAAATGCACTATTAAACTTCTAGGGTAGGGCAAACAGAGACCCGATTAGATCATTTTATATTATGGTTAATGTAAGAATTCAGCGTAATTCTATCACATTTGTTCAACTTACATCGCTCCTATTTCAGATAGCGTATTGGGCTAGGCGGCATCTTAAAGCGGGTGTAATGGCGAGTAGAATGCACTATTAAAATTCTATGGTAGGGCAAACAGAGACTCGATTAGATCATTTTACATTAATGTTAATGAAAGAATTCAGCGAAATTCTATCACATTTGTTCAACTTACGTCGCTCCTATTTCAGATAGCTTATTGGGCTAAGCGGCACCTCAAAGCGCATGAAATGGCGAGTGAAATGCACTATTAAACTTCTAGGATAAGGCAAACAGAGACCCGATTAGATCATTTTATATTACGGTTAATATAAGAATTCAGCGTAATTCTGTGACATTTGTTCAACTTACGTAGCTCCTATTTCAGATAGCGTACTGGGCTAGGCGGCAACTTAAAGCGCGTGGAATGGTGAGTAAAATGCACTATTAAACTTCTAGGGTAGGGCAATCAGAGACCCGAGTAGATCATTTTACATTATGGTTAATAAAAGAATTCAGCGTAATTCTATCACATTTGTTCAACTTACGTCGCTCCTATTTCAGATAGCGTATTGGGCTAAGCGGCATCTCAAGGCGCATGAAATGGCGAGTGAAATGCACTATTAAACTTCTAGGGTAGGGCAAACAGAGACCTGATGAGATCATTTTATATTATGGTTAATATATGAATTCAGGGTAATTCTATCACATTTGTTCAATTTACGTCGCTCCTATTTCAGATAGCGTATTGGGCTAGGCGGCATCTCAAAGCGCATGAAATGACGAATAAAATGCACAATTAAGCTTCTACGCTAGGGCGAACAGAGACCCGATTAGATCATTTTACATTACGGTTAATAAAAGAATTCAGCGAAATTCTATCACATTTGTTCAATTTACGTCGCTCCTATTTCAGATAGCGTATTGGGCTAAGCGGCATCTCAAAGCTCATGAAATGGCGAATAAAATGCACTATTAAACTTCTAGGCTAGGGCGAACAGAGACCCGATTAGATCATTTTACATTATGGTTAATAAAAGAATTCAGCGAAATTCTATCACATTTGTTCAATTTACATCGCTCCTATTTCAGATAGCGTATTGAGCTGGGCGCCATCTTAAAGCGCGTGGAATGGCCAGTAAAATGCACTATCAAACTTCTATGATAGGGCAATCAGAGACCCGATTAGATCGTTCTATATTTTGGTTAATATAAGAATTCAGCGAAATTCTATCACATTCGTTGAATTTATGTCGCTCCTATGTCAGATAGCGTATTGGGCTAAGCGGCATCTCAAAGCTCATGAAATGGCGAATAAAATGCACTATTAAACTTCTAGGCTAGGGCGAACAGAGACCCGATTAGATCATTTTACATTAAGGTTAATATAAGAATTCAGGGAAATTCTATCACATTTGTTCAATTTACGTCGCTCCTATTTCAGATAGCGTATTGGGCTAAGCGGCATCCCAAAGCGCAAGAAATGGCGAGTAAAATGCACTATTAAACTTCTAGGGTAGGGCAAACAGAGATCCGATTAGATCATTTTATATTTTGGTTAATATAAGAATTCAGCGAAATTCTATCACATTTGTTAAATTTACGTCGCTCCTATTTCAGATAGCGTATTGGGCTAGGCGGCATCTCAAAGCGCATGAAATGACGAATAAAATGCACAATTAAGCTTCTACGCTAGGGCGAACAGAGACCCGATTAGATCATTTTACATTACGGTTAATAAAAGAATTCAGCGAAATTCTATCACATTTGATCAATTTACATCGCTCCTATTTCAGATAGCGTATTGGGCTAAGCGGCATCTCAAAGCGCATGAAATGACGAGTAAAATGCACTATTAAACTTCTAGGGTAGGGCAAACAGAGACCCCATTAGATCATTTTATATTATGGTTAATTTAAGAATTCAGCGAAATTCTATCACATTTGTTCAATTTACGTCGCTCCTATTGCAGATAGCGTATTGGGCTAAGGGGCATCTCAAAGCGCATGAAATGGCGAGTCAAATGCACTATTATACTTCTAGGGTAGGGCAAACAGAGACCCGACTAGATCATTTTATATTACGGTAAATACAAGAATTCAGCGAAATTCTATCACATTTGTTCAATTTACGTCGCTCCTATTTCAGATAGCGTATTGGGCAAGGCGGCATCTCGAAGCGCATGAAACGACGAGTAAAAGGCACTATTAAACTTCCAGGGTAGGGCAAACAGAGACCCGATTAGATCATTTTACATTATTGTTAATTTAAGAATTCAGCCAAATTCTATCACATTTGTTCAATTTACGTCGCTCCTATTTCAGATAGCGTATTGGGCTAAGCGGCATCTCAAAGCGCATGAAATGGCTAGTCAAATGCACTATTATACTTCTAGGGTAGGGCAAACAGAGACCCGACTAGATCATTTTATATTACGGTAAATATAAGAATTCAGCGTAATTCTGTCACATTTGTTCAACTTACGTAGCTCCTATTTCAGATAGCGTACTGGGCTAGGCGGCAACTTAAAGCGCGTGGAATGGAGAGTAAAATTCACTATTAAACTTCTATGGTAGGGCAATCAGAGACCCGATTAGATCATTTTATATTTTGGTTAATATAAGAATTCAGCGAAATTCTATCACATTTGTTCAATTTACGTCGCTCGAATTTCAGATAGCGTATTGGGCTAAGCGGCATCTCAAAGCGCATGAAATGGCGAGTCAAATGCACTATTATACTTCTAGGGTAGGGCAAACAGAGACCCGACTAGATCATTTTATATTACGGTAAATATAAGAATTCAGCGAAATTCTATCACATTTGTTCAATTTACGTCGCTCCTATTTCAGATAGCGTATTGGGCAAGGCGGCATCTCGAAGCGCATGAAATGGCTAGTCAAATGCACTATTATACTTCTAGGGTAGGGCAAACAGAGACCCGACTAGATCATTTTATATTACGGTAAATATAAGAATTCAGCGTAATTCTGTCACATTTGTTCAACTTACGTAGCTCCTATTTCAGATAGCGTACTGGGCTAGGCGGCAACTTAAAGCGCGTGGAATGGAGAGTAAAATTCACTATTAAACTTCTATGGTAGGGCAATCAGAGACCCGATTAGATCATTTTATATTTTGGTTAATATAATAATTCAGCGAAATTCTATCACATTTGTTCAATTTACGTCGCTCGAATTTCAGATAGCGTATTGGGCTAAGCGGCATCTCAAAGCGCATGAAATGGCGAGTAAAATGCACTATTAAACTTCTAGGATAAGGCAAACAGAGACCCGATTAGATCATTTTATATCACGGTAAATATAAGAATTCAGCGAAATTCTGTCACATTTGTTCAACTTACGTAGCTCCTATTTCAGATAGCGTACTGGGCTAGGCGGCAACTTAAAGCGCGTGGAATGGCGAGTAAAATGCACTATTAAACTTCTATGGTAGGGCAATCAGAGACCCGATTAGATCATTTTATATTATGGTTAATATAAGAATTCAGCGAAATTCTATCACATTTGTTCAATTTACGTCGCTCCTATTTCAGATAGCTTATTGGGCTAAGCGGCATCTCAAAGCGCATGAAATGTCGACTGAAAGGCACTATCAAACTTCTAGGGTAGGGCGAACAGAGACCCGATTAGATCATTTTACATTAAGGTTAATATAAGAATTCAGGGAAATTCTATCACATTTGTTCAATTTACGTCGCTCCTATTTCAGATAGCGTATTGGGGTAAGCGCCATCTCAAAGCGCATGAAATGTCGAGCAAAATGCACTATTAAACTTCCAGGGTAGGGCAAACAGAGACCCGATTAGATCATTTTACATTATGGTTAATTTAAGAATTCAGCCAAATTCTATCACATTTGTTCAATTTACGTCGCTCCTATTTGAGATAGCTTATTGGGCTAAGCGGCATCTCAAAGCGCATGAAATGACGAGTGAAATGCACTATTAATCTTCTAGAGTAGGGCGAACAGAGACCCGATTAGATCATTTTATATCACGGTAAATATAAGAATTCAGCGAAATTCTGTCACATTCGTTCAACTTACGTAGCTCCTATTTCAGATAGCGTACTGGGCTAGGCGGCAACTTAAAGCGCGTGGAAGGGCGAGTAAAATGCACTACTAAACTTCTATGATAGGGCAATCAGAGAGCCGATTAGATCATTTTATATTTTGGTTAATATAAGAATTCAGCGAAAATCTATCACATTTGTTCAATTTACGTCGCTCCTATTTGAGATAGCTTATTGGGCTAAGCGGCATCTCAAAGCGCATGAAATGACGAGTGAAATGCACTATTAATCTTCTAGAGTAGGGCGAACAGAGACCCGATTGGATCATTTTACATTAAGGTTAATATAAGAATTCAGCGAGATTCTCTCACATTTGTTCAATTTACGTCGCTGATATTTCAGATAGCGTATTGGGCTAAGCGGCAGCTCAAAGCTCAAGAAATGGCGAGTAAAATGCACTATTAAACTTCTATGGTTGGGCGATCAGAGACCCGATTAGATCATTTTATATTATGGTTAATTTAAGAATTCAGCGAAATTCTATCACATTTGTTCAATTTACGTCGCTCCTATTTCAGATAGCTTCTTGGGCTAAGCGGCATCTCAAAGCGCATGATATGCCGCGTGAAATGCACTATTAAACTTCTAGGGTAGGGCAAACAGAGACCCGATTAGATCATTTTATATTTTGGTTAATATAAGAATTCAGCGAAATTCTATAACATTTTTTCAATTTACGTCGCTCCTATTTCAGATAGAGTATTGGGCTAAGCGGCATCTCAGAGCGCATGAAATGGCGAGACAAACGCACTATTATACTTCTAGGGTAGGGCAAACAGAGACCCGACTAGATCATTTTATATTACGGTAAATATAAGAATTCAGCGAAATTCTATCACATTTGTTCAACATACGTTGCTCCTATTTCAGATAGCGTATTGGGCTAAGCGGCATCTCAAAGCGCATGAAATGGCTAGTCAAATGCACTATTATACTTCTAGGGTAGGGCAAACAGAGACCCGACTAGATCATTTTATATTACGGTAAATATAAGAATTCAGCGTAATTCTGTCACATTTGTTCAACTTACGTAGCTCCTATTTCAGATAGCGTACTGGGCTAGGCGGCAACTTAAAGCGCGTGGAATGGAGAGTAAAATTCACTATTAAACTTCTATGGTAGGGCAATCAGAGACCCGATTAGATCATTTTATATTTTGGTTAATATAAGAATTCAGCGAAATTCTATCACATTTGTTCAATTTACGTCGCTCGAATTTCAGATAGCGTATTGGGCTAAGCGGCATCTCAAAGCGCATGAAATGGCGAGTAAAATGCACTATTAAACTTCTAGGATAAGGCAAACAGAGACCCGATTAGATCATTTTATATCACGGTAAATATAAGAATTCAGCGAAATTCTGTCACATTTGTTCAACTTACGTAGCTCCTATTTCAGATAGCGTACTGGGCTAGGCGGCAACTTAAAGCGCGTGGAATGGCGAGTAAAATGCACTATTAAACTTCTATGGTAGGGCAATCAGAGACCCGATTAGATCATTTTATATTATGGTTAATATAAGAATTCAGCGAAATTCTATCACATTTGTTCAATTTACGTCGCTCCTATTTCAGATAGCTTATTGGGCTAAGCGGCATCTCAAAGCGCATGAAATGACGACTGAAAGGCACTATTAAACTTCTAGGGTATGGCGAACAGAGACCCGATTAGATCATTTTACATTAAGGTTAATATAAGAATTCAGGGAAATTCTATCACATTTGTTCAATTTACGTCGCTCCTATTTCAGATAGCGTATTGGGCTAAGCGCCATCTCAAAGCGCATGGAATGGCGAGTAAAATGCACTATTGTACTTCTAGGGTAGGGCACACAGAGACCCGACTAGATCGTTTTATATTATGGTTAATTTAAGAATTCAGCAAAATTCTATCACATTTTTTCAATTTACCACGTTCCTATTTCAGCTAGCGTACTGGGCTAGGCGGCATCTTAAAACGCGAGGAATGGCGAGTAAAATACACTATTAAACTTCTAGGGTAGGGCAAAAAGAGACCCGATTAGATCATTTTATATTACGGTAAATATAAGAATTCAGCGTAATTATGTCACATTTGTTCAACTTACGTAGCTCCTATTTCAGATAGCGTACTGGGCTAGGCGGCAACGTAAAGCGCGTGGAATGGAGAGTAAAATGCACTATTAAACTTCTATGGTAGGGCAATCAGAGACCCGATTAGATCATTTTACATTAAGGTTAATATAAGAATTCAGGGAAATTCTATCACATTTGTTCAATTTACGTTGCTCCTATTTCAGATAGCGTATTGGGCTGAGCGGCATCTCAAAGCGCATGAAATGACGAGTGAAATGCACTATTAAACTTCTAGGGTTGGACGAAGAAAGACCCGATTAGATCATTTTACATTAAGGTTAATATAAGAATTCAGGGAAAGTCTATCACATTTGTTCAATGTACGTCGCTCCTATTTCAGATAGCGTATTGGGCTAAGCGGCATCTCAAAGCGCATGAAATGGCGAGTAAAATGCACCATTAAACTTCCAGGGTAGGGCAAACAGAGACCTGATTAGATCATTTTATATTATGCTTCATTTAAGAATTCAGCGAAATTCTATCACATTTGTTCAATTTACGTCGCTCCTATTTCAGATAGCGTATTGGGCCAAGCGGCGTCTCAAAGCGCATGAAATGGCGAGTAAAATGCACTATTATACTACTAGGGTAAGGCAAACAGAGACCCGATTAGATCATTTTATATTTTGGTTAATATAAGAATTCAGCGTAATTCTATCACATTTGTTCAACTTACGTCGCTCCTATTTCAGATAGATTATTGGGCTAAGCGGCATCTCAAAACGCATGGAATGACGAGTGAAAGGCACTATTAAACTTCTAGGGTAGGGCGAACAGAGACCCGATAAGATCATTTTACATTAAGGTTAATATAAGAATTCAGGGAAATTCTATCATATTTGTTCAATTTACGTCGCTCATATTTCAGATAGCGTATTGGGGTAAGCGCCAACTCAAAGCGCATGAAATGTCGAGCAAAATGCACTATTAAACTTCCAGGGTAGGACAAACAGTGACCCGATTAGATCATTTTATATTACGGTTAATATAAGAATTCAGGGAAATTTTATCACATTTGTTCAATTTACGTCGCTCCTATTTCAGATAGCGTATTGGGCTAAGCGGCACCTCAATGCGCATGAAATGGCGAGTAAAATGCACTGTTAAACCTCTAGGGTAGGGCAAACAGAGACCCGATTAGATCATTTCATATTATGGTTTATTTAAGAATTCAGAAAAATTCTATCACATTTGTTCAATTTACGTCGCTCCTATTTCAGATAGCTTATTGGGCTAAGCGGCATCTCAAAGCGCATGAAATGACGAGTGAAATGCACTATTAATCTTCTAGAGTAGGGCGAACAGAGACCCGATTAGATCATTTTACATTAAGGTTAGTATAAGAATTCAGCGAGATTCTGTCACATTTGTTCAATTTACGTCGCTGATATTACAGATAGCGTATTGGGCTAAGCGGCATCTCAAAGCGCAAGAAATGGCGTGTAAAATGCACTATTAAACTTCTAGGGTAGGGCAAACAGAGACCCGATTAGATCATTTTATATTATGGTTAATTTAAGAATTCAGCGAAATTCTATCACATTTGTTCAATTTACGTCGCTCCTATTTCAGATAGCTTATTGGGCTAAGCGGCATCTCAAAGCGCATGAAATGCCGAGTGGAATGCACTATTAAACTTCTAGGGTAGGGCGAACAAAGACCCGATTAGATCATTTTACATTAAGGTTAATATAAGAATTCAGGGAAATTCTATCACATTTGTTCAATTTACGTCGCTCCTATTGCAGATAGCGTATTGGGCTAGGCGGCATATCAATGCGCATGAAATGGCGAGTAAAATGCACGATTAAACTTCTATGATACGGCGATCAGAGACCCGATTAGATCATTTTATATTTTGGTTATTATAAGAATTCAGCGAAATTCTATCACATTTGTTCATTTTACGTTGCTCCTATTTCAGATAGCTTATTGGGCTAAGCGGCATCTCAACGCGCATGAAATGACGAGTGAAATGCACTATTAAACTTGTAGGGTAGGGCAAACAGAGACCCGATTACATCATTTTATATTTTGGTTAATATAAGAATTCAGCGAAATTCTATCACATTTGTTCAATTTACGTCGCTCCTATTTCAGATAGCTTATTGGGCTAAGCGGCATCTCAACGCGCATGAAATGACGAGTGAAATGCACTATTAAACTTGTAGGGTAGGGCAAACAGAGACCCGATTACATCATTTTATATTTTGGTTAATATAAGAATTCAGCGAAATTCTATCACATTTGTTAAATTTACGTCGTTCCTATTTCAGATAGCGTACTGGGCTAGGCGGCATCTTAAAGCACGTGGAAGGGCGAGTAAAATACACTACTGATCTTCTATGATAGGGCAATCAGAGAGCCGATTAGATCATTTTATATTTAGGTTAATATAAGAATTCAGCGAAATTCTATCACATTTGTTCAATTTACGTCGCTCCTATTTCAGATAGCGTATTGGGCTAAGCGGCATCTCAAAGCGCATGAAATGGCGAGTAAAATGCACTATTCAACTTCTAGGGTAGGGCAATCAGAGACCCGATTAGGTCATTTTATATTACGGTTAATATAAGAATTCAACGTAATTCAATCACATTTGTTCAACATACGTCGCTCCTATTTCAGATAGCGTACTGGGCTAGGCGGCATCTTAAAGCTCGCGGAAGGGCGAGTAAAATGCACAACTAAACTTCTATGGTAGGGCAATCAGAGACCCGATTAGATCATTTTATATTTTGGTTAATATAAGTATTCAGCGAAATTCTATCACATTTGTTCAATTTACGTCGCTCCTATTTCAGATAGCTTATTGCGCTAAGCGGCATCTCAACGCGCATGAAATGACGAGTGAAATTCACTATTAAACTTCTAGGGTAGGGCGAACAAAGACCCAATTAGATCATTTTACATTAAGGTTAATATAAGACTTCAGCGAAATTCTATCACATTTGTGCAATTTACGTCGCTCCTAGTTCAGATAGCGCAATGGGGTAAGCTGCATCTCAAAGCGCAAGACATGGCGAGTAAAATGCACTATTAAACTTCTAGGGTAGGGCAAACAGAGACCCGATTAGATCATTTTATATTTTGGTTAATATAAGAATTCAGCGAAATTCTATCACATTTGTTCAATTTACGTCGCTCCTATTTCAGATAGCGTGTTGGGCTAAGCGGCATCTCAAAGCGCAAGAAATGGCGAGTAAAATGCGCTATTAAACTTGTAGGGTAGGGCAAACAGAGACCCGATTAGATCATTTTATATTTTGGTTAATATAAGAATTCAGCGAAATTCTATCACATTTGTTAAATTTACGTCGCTCCTATTTCAGATAGCGTATTGGGCTAAGCGGCATCTCAAAGCGCATGAAATGACGAATAAAATGCACAATTAAGCCTCTACGCTAGGGCGAACAGAGACCCGAGTAGATCATTTTACATTATGGTTAATAAAAGAATTCAGCGAAATTCTATCACATTTGATCAATTTACATCGCTCCTATTTCAGATAGCGTATTGGGCTAAGCGGCATCTCAACTCGCATGAAATGCCGAGTAAAATGCACAATTAAACTTCTAGGGTAAGGCAAACAGAGACCCGATTAGATCATTTTATATTACGGTTAATATAAGAATTCAGCGTAATTCTATCACATTTGTTCAACTTACGTCGCTCCTATTTCAGATAGCGTACTGGGCTAGGCGGCATCTTAAAGCGCGTGGAAGGGCGAGTAAAATGCACTACTAAACTTCTATGATAGGGCAATCAGAGAGCCGATTAGATCATTTATATTTTGGTTAATATAAGAATTCAGCGAAATTCTATCACATTTTTTCAATTTACGTCGTTCCTATTTCAGCTAGCGTACTGGGCTAGGCGGCAACTTAAAGCGCGTGGAATGGAGAGTAAAATGCACTATTAAACTTCTATGGTAGGGCAATCAGAGACCCGATTAGATCATTTTATATTTTGGTTAATATAAGAATTCAGCGAAATTCTGTCACATTTGTTCAATTTACGTCGCTCCTATTTCAGATAGCGTATTGGGGCAAGCTGCATCTCAAAGCGCAAGACATGGCGAGTAAAATGCACTATTAAACTTCTAGGGTAGGGCAAACAGAGACCCGATTAGATCATTTTATATTTTGGTTAATATAAGAATTCAGCGAAATTCTATCACATTTGTTCAATTTACGTCGCTCCTAATTCAGATAGCGTATTGGGCTAAGCGGCATCTCAAAGTGCATGAAATGGCGAGTAAAATGTACTATTAAACTTCTAGGATAAGGCAAACAGAGACCCGATTAGATCAATTTATATTACGGTAAATATAAGAATTTAGCGTAATTCTGTCACATTTGTTCAACTTACGTAGCTCCTATTTCAGATAGCGTACTGGACGAGGCGGCAACTTAAAGCGCGTGGAATGACGAGTAAAATGCACTATTAAACTTCTAGGATAAGGCAAACAGAGACCCAATTAGATCATTTTATATTGCGGTTAATATAAGAATTCAGCGTAACTCTGTCACATTTGTTCAACTTACGTAGCTCCTATTTCAGATAGCGTATTGGGCTTAGCGGCATCTCAAAGCGCAAGAAATGGCGAGTAAAATGCACTATTAAACTTCTAGGGTAGGGCAAACAGAGACCCGATTAGATCATTTTATATTATTGTTAATATAAGAATTAAGCGTAATTCTGTCACATTTGTTCAACTTACGTCGCTCCTATTTCAGATAGCATACTGGGCTAGGCGGCATCTTAAAGCGCGCGGAAAGGCGAGTAAAATGCACTACTAAACTTCTATGATAGGGCAATCAGAGACCCGATTAGATCATTTCATATTTTGGTTAATATAAGAATTCACTGAAATTCTATCACATTTGTTCAATTTACTT
>CAKAJE020002123.1:0-97233 GCA_916610135.2 Macropis europaea
GCTATCTGAAATAGGAGCGACGTAAATTGAACAAATGTGATAGAATTTCCCTGAAATCTTATATTAAACCAAAATATAAATGATATAATCGGGTCTCTGATTGCCCTATCATAGAAGTTTAACAGTGCATTTCACTCGTCATTTCATGCGCTTTGACATGCCGCTTAGCCCAATAAGCTATCTGAAACAGGAGCGACGTAAATTGAACAAATGTGATAGAATTTCCCTGAAATCTTATATTAAACAAAATATAAAATGAGCTAATCGGGTCTCTGATTGCCCTATCATAGAAGTTTAGTAGTGCATTTTACTCGCCATTCCACGAGCTTTAAGATGCCGCCTAGCACAGTACGCTATCTGAAATAGGAGCGACGTAAGTTGAACAATGTGATAGAATTTCGCAGAATTCTTATATTAACCAAAATATAAAATGATCTAATCTGGTCTCTGTTCGCCCTAGCCTAGAAGTTTAATAGTGCATTTTGTTCGCCATTTCATGCGCTTTGAGATGCCGCTAAGCCCAATAAGCTGTGTGAAATAGGAGCGACGTAAATTGAACAAATGTGATAGAATCTCGCTGAATACTTATATTACCCTTAATGTAAAATGATCTAATCGGGTCTCTGTTCGCCCTACCCCAGAAGTTTAATAGTGCATTTCACTCGCCATTTCATGCGCTTTGAGATGACGCTTAACCCAATACGCTATCTGAAATAGGAGCGACGTAAGTTGAACAAATGTGACAGAATACGCTGCATTCTTATATTCACCTTAATGTAAAATGATCTCTTCGGTTCTCTGTTCGCCCTACCCTAGAAGTATAATAGTGCATTTCACTCGTCATTTCATGCGCTTTGAGATGCCGTGTAGCCCAATACGCTATCCGAAATAAGAGCGACGTAAATTGAACAAATGTGATAGAATTTCGCTGAATTCTTATATTAACCAAAGTATAAAATGATCTAGTCTGGTCTCTGATTGCCCTATCATAGAAGTTTAATAGTGCATATCACTCGTCATTTCATGCGCTTTGAGATGCCGCTAAGCACAATGAGCTATCTGGAATAGCAGCGACGTAAATTGAACAAATGTGAAAGAATTACGCCGCATTCTTATATTAACCGTAATATAAAATGATCTAATCGGGTCTCTGTTTGCCTTATCCTAGACGTTTAATAGTGCATTTTACTCGCCATTTCACGCGCTTTAAGATGCCGCCTAGCCCAGTGCGCTACCTGAAATAGGAGCGACATAAGTTGAACAAATGTGATAGAATTACGCTGAATTCTTATATTAACCATAATATAAAATGATCTAATCTGGTCTCTGTTTGCCCTACCCTAATAGTTTAATTGTGCATTTTACTCGTCATTTCATGCGCTTTGAGATGCCGCTTATCCCAATACGCTATCTGAAATAGGAGCGACGTAAGTTGAACAAATGTGATAGAATTTCGCTGACATCTTAAATTAACCATAATATAAAATGATCTAATCGGGTCTCTGTTTGCCCTACCCCTAGAAGTTTAATAGTGCATTTCACTCGACATTTCATGCGCTTTGAGATGCCGCTAAGCACAATAAGCTATCTGGAATAGCAGCGACGTAAATTGAACAAATGTGAAAGAATTACGCCGCATTCTTATATTAACCGTAATATAAAATGATCTAATCGGGTCTCTGTTTGCCTTATCCTAGAAGTTTAATAGTGCATTTTACTCGCCATTCCACGCGCTTTAAGATGCCGCCTAGCCCAGTACGCTACCTGAAATAGGAGCGGCGTAAGTTGAACAAATGTGATAGAATTACGCTGAATTCTTATATTAACCGTAATATAAAATGATCTAATCGGGCTCTGTTTGCCCTTATCCTAGAAGTTTGATAGTGCATTTTACTGGCCATTTCATGCGCTTTGAGATGCAGCTTAGCCCAATACGCTATCTGTAATAGGAGCGACGTAAATTGAACAAATGTGATAGAATTTTGCTGAATTCTTAAATTAACCACAATGTAAAATGATCTAATCGGGTCTCTGTTTGCCCTACCCTAGTAGTTTAATTGTGCATTTTACTCGCCATTTCATGCGCTTTTCGATGCCGCTTATCCCAATACGCTATCTGAAATAGGAGCGACGTAAATAGAACAATTGTGATAGAATTTCGCTGAATTCTTTTAAGAACCAGAATGTAAAATGATCTAATCGGGTCTCTGTTCGCCCTAGCCTAGAAGTTTAATAGCGCATTTTACTCGCCACTCCACGCGCTTTAGGGTGCCGCTTAGCCCAGTACGCTATCCGAAATACGAGCGACGTACATTGAACAAATGTGATAGAATTTCGCTGACATCTTAAATTAACCATAATATAAAATGATCTAATCGGGTCTCTGTTTGCCTACCCTAGAAGTTTAATAGTGCATTTCACTCGCCATTTCATGCGCTTTGAGATGCCGCTAAGCACAATAAGCTATCTGGATTAGCAGCGACGTAAATTGAACAAATGTGAAAGAATTACGCCGCATTCTTATATTAACCGTAATATAAAATGATCTAATCGGGTCTCTGTTTGCCTTATCCTAGAAGTTTAATAGTGCATTTTACTCGCCATTCCACGCGCTTTAAGATGCCGCCTAGCCCAGTACGCTACCTGAAATAGGAGCGGCGTAAGTTGAACAAATGTGATAGAATTACGCTGAATTCTTATATTAACCGTAATATAAAATGATCTAATCGGGTCTCTGTTTGCCTTATCCTAGAAGTTTGATAGTGCATTTTACTGGCCATTTCATGCGCTTTGAGATGCAGCTTAGCCCAATACGCTATCTGAAATAGGAGCGACGTAAATTCAACAAATGTGATAGAATCTTGCTGAATTCTTAAATTAACCATAATATAAAATGATCTAATCGGGTCTCTGTTTGCCCTAGCCTAGGAGTTTAATAGTGCATTTTACTCGCAATTTCATGCGCTTTGAGATGCCGCTTAGCCCAATACGCTATCTGAAATATGAGCGACACGAATTGAACAAATGTGATAGAATTTCCCTGAAATCTTGTATTAAACAAAATATAAAATGATCTAATCGCGTCTCTGATTGCCCTATCATACAAGTTTAATAGTGCATTTTACTCGCCACTCCACGCGCTTTAGGATGCCGCCTAGCCCAGTACGCTATCCGAAATAGGAGCGACGTAAATTGAACAAATGTGATAGAATTTTGCTGAATTCTTAAATTAACCATAATATAAAATGATCTAATCGGGCATCTGTTCGCCATAGCCTAGAAGTTTAATAGTGCATTTCACTCGTCATTTCATGCGCTTTGAGATGCCGCTAAGCCCAATAAGCTATCTGTAATAGAAGCGACGTAAATTGAACGAATGTGATAGAATTTTGTTGAATTCTTATATTAACCAAAATATAATATGATCTAATCGGGTCTCTGATTGCCCTATCATAGAAGTTTAATTGTGCATTTTACTCGCCATTTCATGCGCCTTCAGATGCCGCTTAGCCCAATAAGCTATCTGAAATAGGAGGGACCTAAATTGAACAAATGTGATAGAATTTCCCTGAAATCTTATATTAAACAAAATATAAAATGATCTAATCGGGTCTCTGTTTGCTCTACCCCAGAAGTTTAATAGTGCATTTTGCTCGCCATTTCATGCGCTTTGAGATGCCGCTTAGCTCAGTATGCTATTTGAAATAGGAGCGACGTAAGTTGAACAAATGTGATAGAATTTCGCTGAATTCTTAAATTAACCATAACATAAAATGATCTAATCGGGTCTCTGTTTGCCCTACCCTAGAAATTTAATAGTGCATTTTGCTCGCCATTTCATGCGCTTTGAGATGCCGCTGAGCCCAATACGCTATTTGAAATAGGAGCGACGTAAATTGAACAAATGTGATAGAATTTCACTGAATTCTTATATTAACCAAAATATAAAATGATCTAATCGGGTCTCTGATTGCCCTATCATAGAATTTTAATTGCGCATTCTACTCGCCATTCCACCCGCTTTAAGATGCCGCCTAGCCCAGTACGCTGTCTGAAATAGGAGCGACGGAAATTGAACAAATGTGATAGAATTTTGCTGAATTCTTAAATTAACCATAATATAAAATGATCTAATCGGGTCTCTGATTGCCCTATCATAGAAGTTTAATAGTGCATTTTACTGGCCATTCCACGCGCTTTAAGATGCCGCTTAGCCCAGTACGCTATCTGAAATAGGAACGACGTAAGTTGAACAAATGTGATAGAATTACGCTGAATTCTTATATTAACCGTAATATAAAATGATCTAATCGGGTCTCTGTTTGCCTCACCCTAGAAGTATAATAGTGCATTTCACTCGTCATTTCATGCGCTTTGAGATGCCGCTAAGCCCAATAAGCTATCTGTAATAGAAGCGACGTAAATTGAACAAATGTGATAGAATTTCGCTGAATTCTTAAATTAACCATAATATAAAATGATCTAATCGGGTCCCTGTTTGCCCTACCCTAGAAGTTTAATAGTGCATTTCACTCGTCATTTCATGCGCTTTGAGATGCCGCTTAGCCCAATACGCTATCTGAAATAGGAGCGACGTAAATTGAACAAATGTGATAGAATTTCCCTGAAATCTTATATTAACCATAATATAAAATGATCTAATCGGGTCTCTGTTTGCATTACCCGAGAAGTTTAATAGTGCACTTTACTCGCCATTCCACGCGCTTTAAGATGCCGCCTATCCGAGTACGCATTCTGAAATACGAGCGACGTAAGTTGAACAAATGTGATAGAATAACGCTGAATTCTTAAATTAACCATAATATAAAATGGTCTAATGGGGTCTCTGTTTGCCCTACCCTAGAAGTTTAATAGTGCATTTTACTCGCCATTCCACGCGGTTTAAGCTGCCGCCTAGCCCAGTACGCTATCTGAAATAGGAGCTACGTAACTTGAACAAATGTGACAGAATTACGCTGAATTCTTATATTAACCGTAATATAAAATGATCTAATCGGGTCTCTGTTTGCCTTATCCTAGAAGTTTAATAGTGGATTTTACTCGCCATTTCATGCGCTTTGAGATGCCGCTTAGCCCAATAAGCTATCTGAAATAGGAGCGATGTAACTTGAACAAATGTGATAGAATTTCGCGGAATTCTTAAATTAACCATAATATGAAATGACCTAATCGGGTCTCTGTTTGCCCTACCCTAGAAGTTTAATAGAGCATTTTACTCGTCAATTCATACGCTTTGAGATGCCGCCTAGCCCAGTACGCTATCTGAAATAGGAGCGACGTAAATTGAACAAATGTGATAGAATTTCCCTGAAATTTTATATTAACCGTAATATAAAATGATCTAATCGGGTCTCTGTTTGCATTACCCGAGAAGTTTAATAGTGCATTTTACTCGCCATTCCACGCGCTTTAAGATGCCGCCTATCCGAGTACGCTTTCTGAAATAGGAGCGACGTAAGTTGAACAAATGTGATAGAATAACGCTGAATTCTTATATTAACCGTAATATAAAATGGTCTAATCGGGTCTCCGTTTGCCTTATCCTAGAAGTTTAATAGTGCATTTTACTCGCCATTCCACGCGCTTTAAGATACCGCGCCGCCCAATACGCTATCTGAAATAGGAGCGACGTAAATTGAACAAATGTGATAGAATTTCGCTGAATTCTTAAATTAACCATAATATAAAATGATCTAATGGGGTCTCTGTTTGCCCTACCCTAGAAGTTTAATAGTGCATTTTACTCGCCATTCCACGCGGTTTCAGCTGCCGCCTAGCCCAGTACGCTATCTGAAATAGGAGCTACGTAACTTGAACAAATGTGACAGAATTACGCTGAATTCTTATATTAACCGTAATATAAAATGATCTAATCGGGTCTCTGTTTGCCTTATCCTAGAAGTTTAATAGTGCATTTTACTCGCCATTTCATGCGCTTTGAGATGCCGCTTAGCCCAATAAGCTATCTGAAATAGGAGCGATGTAACTTGAACAAATGTGATAGAATTTCGCTGAATTCTTAAATTAACCATAATATGAAATGACCTAATCGGGTCTCTGTTTGCCCTACCCTAGAAGTTTAATAGAGCATTTTACTCGTCATTTCATACGCTTTGAGATGCCGCCTAGCCCAGTACGCTATCTGAAATAGGAGCGACGTAAATTGAACAAATGTGATAGAATTTCCCTGAAATCTTATATTAACCGTAATATAAAATGATCTAATCGGGTCTCTGTTTGCATTACCCGAGAAGTTTAATAGTGCATTTTACTCGCCCTTCCACGCGCTTTAAGATGCCGCCTAGCGCAGTACGCTATCTGAAATAGGAGCGACGTTAGTTGAACAAATGTGATAGAATTACGCTGAATTCTTATATTAACCGTAATATAAAATGATCTATTCGGGTCTCTGTTCGCCCTACCCTAGAAGTTTAATAGCGCATTTAACTCGCCATTCCATGTGCTTTGAGATGCCGCTTAGCCCAATACGCTATCTGAAATAGGAGCGACGTAAATTGAACAAATGTGATAGAATTTCGCTGAATTCTTATATTAACCAAAATATAAAATGATCTAATCGGGTCTCTGATTGCCCTATCATAGATGTTTAAGAGTGCATTTTACTCGACCTTCCACGCGCTTTAAGATACCGCGTAGCCCAGCACGCTATCTGAAATAGGAGCGACGTAAATTGAACAAATGTGATAGAATTTTGCTGAATTCTTAAATTAACCGTAATATAAAATGATGTAATCGGGTCTCTGTTCGTCCTACCCAAGAAGTTTAACAGTACATTTCTCTCGTCATTTCATGCGCTTTGAGATGCCGCTTAGCCCAATAGCTATCTGAAATAGGAGCGACGTAAATTGAACAAATGTGATAGAATTTCGCTGAATTCTTTTATTTACCATAATGTTAAATGATCTAATCGGGTCTCTGTTCGCCCTAGCGTACAAGCTTAATAGTGCATTTTGCTCGTCATTCCATGGGCTTTGAGATGCCGCTTAGCCCAATACGCTATCTGAAATAGGAGCGATGTAAATTGAACAAATGTGATAGAATTTTGCTGAATTCTTAAATTAACCATAATATAAAATGATGTATTCGGGTCTGTGTTCGCCCTACCCAAGAAGTTTAATAGTACATTTCTCTCGTCATTTCATGCGCTTTGAGATGCCGCTTAGCCCAATACGCTATCTGAAATAGGAGCGACGTAAATTGAACAAATGTGATAGAATTTCCCTGAAATGGTATAGTAAACAAAATATAAAATGATCTATTCGGAACTCTGATTGCCCTATCATAGAAGTTTAGTAGTGCATTTTACTCGCCCTTCCACGCGCTTTAAGATGCCGCCTAGCGCAGTACGCTATCTGAAATAGGAGCGACGTTAGTTGAACAAATGTGATAGAATTACGCTGAATTCTTATATTAACCGTAATATAAAATGATCTATTCGGGTCTCTGTTCGCCCTACCCTATAAGTTTAATAGTGCCTTTCACTCGCCATTCCATGCGCTTTGAGATGCCGCTTAGCCCAATACGCTATCTGAAATAGGAGCGACGAAAATTGAACAAATGTGATAGGATTTCGCTGAATTCTTATATTAACCAAAATATAAAATGATCTTATCGGGTCTCTGATTGCCCTACCCTAGAAGTTTAATAGTGCATTTTACTCGCCCTTTTGTGCGCTTTGAGATGCCGCTTAGCCTAATACGCTATCTGAAATAGGAGCGACGTAAATTGAACAAATGTGATAGAATTTCGCTGGATTCTTATATTAACCAAAATATAAAATGATATAATCGGGTCTCTGATTGCCCTATCATAGAAGTTTAATAGTGCATTTTACTCGCCATTCCACGCGCTTTAAGTTGCCGCCTAGCCCAATACGCTATCTGAAATAGGAGCGACGTAAATTGAACAAATGTGATAGAATTTCCCTGAATTCTTATATTAACCTTAATGTAAAATGATCTAATCGGGTCTCTGTTCGCCCTACCCTAGAAGTTGAATAGTGCATTTCACTCGCCATTTCATGCGCTTTGAGATGCCGCATAGCCCAGTACGCTATCTGAAATAGGAACGACGTAAATTGAACAAATGTGATAGAATTTCGTTGAATTCTTAAATTAACCATAATATACAATGATCTAATCGGGTCTCTGTTCGCCCTAGCCTAGACGTTTAATAGTGCATTTTATTCGCCATTTCATGCGCTTTGAGATGCCGCTTAGCCCAATACGCTATCTGGAATTGGAGCGACGTAAATTGAACAAACGTGATAGGATTTCGCTGAATTCTTATATTAACCAAAATATAAAATGATCTAATCGGGTCTCTGATTGCCCTCTCATAGAAGGCTAATAGTGCATTTTACTCGCTATTCCACGCGCTTTAAGATGCCGGCTAGCCCAGTAGGCTATCTGAAATAGGAGTGACGTAAATTGAACAAATGTAATAGAATTTCCGTGAATTCTTATATTAACCTTAATGTAAAATGATCTAATCGGGTCTCTGTTCGCCTTACCATAGAAGTCTAATGGTGCATTTCACTCGCCATTTCATGCGCTTTGAGATGCCGCTTAGCCGAATACGCTATCTGAAATAGGAGCGACGTAAATTGAACAAATGTGATACAATTTCCCTGAAATCTTATATTAAACAAAATATAAAATGATCTAATCGGGTCTCTGATTGCCCTACCATAGAAGTTTAGTAGAGCATTTTACTCGCCATTCCACGCGCTTTAAGATGCCGCTAAGCCCAATACGCTATCTCGAATAGGAGCGACGTAAATTGAACAAACGTGATAGGATTTCGCTGAATTCTTATATTAACCAAAATATAAAATGATCTAATCGGGTCTCTGATTGCCCTACCATAGAAGGCTAATAGTGCATTTTACTCGCTATTCCACGCGCTTTAAGGTGCCGGCTAGCCCAGTAGGCTATCTGAAATAGGAGTGACGTAAATTGAACAAATGTGATAGAATTACTCTTAATTCTTTTATTAACCATAATGTAATATGATCTAATCGGGTCTCTGTTTGCCATACCCTAGAAGTTTAATAGTGGATTTTGCTCGCCATTTCATGCGCATTGAGATGCCGCATAGCCCAGTACGCTATCTGAAATAGGAGCGACGTAAGTTGAACAAAAGTGATAGAATTTCGCTGAATCCTTATGTTAACCAAAATATAAAATGATCTAATCGGGTCTCTGATTGCCCTACCATAGAAGTTTAGTAGAGCATTTTACTCGCCATTCCACGCGCTTTAAGATGCCGCGTAGCCCAATACGCTATCTGAAATGGGAGCGACGTAAATTGAACAAATGTGATAGAATTTCGCTGAATTCTTAAATTAACCATAATATAAAATGATCTAATCGAGTCTCTGTTCGCCCTACCCTAGAAGTTTAATAGTGCATTTCACTCGACATTTCATGCGCTTTGAGATGCCGCTTAGCCCAATAAGCTATCTGAAATAGGAGCGACGTAAATTGAACAAATGTGATAGAATTTCGCTGAATTCTTATATTAACCAAAATATAAAATGATCTAATCGGGTCTCTGATTGCCCTATCATAGAAGTGTAGTAGTGCATTTTACTCGTCATTTCATGCGCTTTGAGATGCCGCTTTGCCCAATACGCTATCTGAAATAGAAGCGACGTAAATTGAACGAATGTGATAGAATTTCGCTGAATTCTTAAATTAACCATAATATAAAATGATCTCATCGGGTCTCTGTTCGCCCTATCATAGAACTTTAATAGTGCATTTTACTCGCCCTTCCACGCGCTTTAAGATGCCGTCTAGCCCAGTACGCCAACTGAAATAGGAGCGACGTAAATTGAACAAATGTGATAGAATTTCGCTGAATTCTTATATTAAACAAAATATAAAATTATCTAATCGGGTCTCTGATTGCCCTACCCTAGAAGTTTAATAATGCATTTTACTCGCCATTTCATGCGCTTTGAGGTGCCGCTTAGCCCAATACGCTATCTGAAATATGAGCGACGTAAATTGAACAAATGTGATAGAATTTCGCTGAATTCTTATATTAACCTTAATGTAAAATGTTCTAATCGGGTCTCTGTTCGCCCTATCATAGAACTTTAATAGTGCATTTTATTCGCCATTTCATACGCTTTGAGATGTCGCTTAGCCCAATACGCTATCTGAAATAGGAGCGATGTAAATTGAACAAATGTGATAGAATTTCGCTGAATTCATATATTGACCATAATGTAAAATGATCTAATCGGGTCTCCGTTCGCCCTAGCCTAGAAGTTTAATGGTGCATTTTATTCGCCATTTCATGCGCTTTGAGATGCCGCTTAGCCCAATACGCTATCTGAAATAGGAGCGACGTAAATTGAACAAATGTGATAGAATTTCCCTGAAATCTTATATTGAACAAAATATAAAATGATCTAATTGGGGCTCTGATTGCCCTATCATAGAAGTTTAGTAGAGCATTTTACTCGCCATTCCACGTGCTTTAAGATGTCGCCTAGCCCAGTACGCTATCTGAAATAGGAGCGACGTAAGTTGAACAAATGTGATAGAATTACGCTTAATTCTTATATTAACCGTAATATAGAATGACCTAATCGGGTCTCAGTTTGCCTTATCCTAGAAGTTTAGTATTGCATTTTACTCGCCATTTCATGCGCTTTGAGATGCCGCTTATCCAAATACGCTATCTGAAAGAGGAGCGACGTAAATTGAACAAATGTCATAGAATTTCGCTGAATTCTTAAATTAACTATAACATAAAATGAACTAATCGGGTCACTGATTGCCCTATCATAGAAGTCTAATAGTGAATTTTACTCGACATTCCACGCGCTTTAAGTTGCCGCCTAGCCCAGTACGCTATTTGAAATATGAGCGACGTAAATTGAACAAATGTGATAGAATTTCGCTGAATTCTTATATTAACCTTAATGTAAAATGATCTAATCGGGTCTCTGTTCGCCCTATCATAGAACTTTAATAGTGCATTTTATTCGCCATTTCATACGCTTTGAGATGTCGCTTAGCCCAATACGCTATCTGAAATAGGAGCGATGTAAATTGAACAAATGTGATAGAATTTCGCTGAATTCATATATTGACCATAATGTAAAATGATCTAATCGGGTCTCCGTTCGCCCTAGCCTAGAAGTTTAATGGTGCATTTTATTCGCCATTTCATGCGCTTTGAGATGCCGCTTAGCCCAATACGCTATCTGAAATAGGAGCGACGTAAATTGAACAAATGTGATAGAATTTCCCTGAAATCTTATATTGAACAAAATATAAAATGATCTAATTGGGGCTCTGATTGCCCTATCATAGAAGTTTAGTAGAGCATTTTACTCGCCATTCCACGTGCTTTAAGATGTCGCCTAGCCCAGTACGCTATCTGAAATAGGAGCGACGTAAGTTGAACAAATGTGATAGAATTACGCTTAATTCTTATATTAACCGTAATATAGAATGACCTAATCGGGTCTCAGTTTGCCTTATCCTAGAAGTTTAGTATTGCATTTTACTCGCCATTTCATGCGCTTTGAGATGCCGCTTATCCAAATACGCTATCTGAAATAGGAGCGACGTAAATTGAACAAATGTCATAGAATTTCGCTGAATTCTTAAATTAACTATAACATAAAATGATCTAATCGGGTCACTGATTGCCCTATCATAGAAGTCTAATAGTGAATTTTACTCGACATTCCACGCGCTTTAAGTTGCCGCCTAGCCCAGTACGCTATTTGAAATAGGAGCGACGTAAATTGAACAAATGTGATAGAATTTTGCTGAATTCTTAAATTAACCATAATATAAAATGATCTAATCGGGTCTCTGATTGTCCTACCCTAGAAGTTTAATAGTGCATTGTACTCGCCATTTCATGCGCATTGAGATGCCGCTTAGCCCAATATACTATCTGAAATAGGAGCGACGTAAATTGAACAAATGTGATAGAATTTCCCTGAATTCTTATATTAACCCAAATATAAAATGATCTAATCGGGTCCCTGATTGCCCTCTCATCGAAGTTAAATAGTGATTTTCTCTCGCCATTCCACGCGCTTTAAGATGCCGACTAGCCCAGTACGCTATCTGAAATAGGAGCGACGTAAATTGAACAAATTTGATAGAATTTCCATGAATTCTTAAATTAACCATAATATAAAATGATCTAATCGGGTTTCTGTTCGCCCTAGCCGAGAAGATTAATAGTGCATTGTATTCGCCATTTCATGCGCTTTGAGGTGCCGCTTAGCCCAATACGCTATCTGAAATAGGAGTGACGTAAATTCAACAAATGTGATAGAATTACGCTTAATTCTTATATTAACCGTAATATAAAATGTTCTAATCGGGTCTCTCTTTCCCTTACCCTAGAAGTTTAACAGTGCACTTCACTCGCCATTTCATGCGCTTTGAGATGCCGCTTAGCCCAATACGCTACCTGAAATAGGAGCGACGTAAATTGAACAAATGTGATAGAATTTCGCTGAATTCTTATATTAACCAAAATATAAAATGATCTAATCGGGTCTCTGATAGCCCTATGATAGAAGTTTAATAGTGCATTTTACTCGCCATTCCACGCGCTTTAAGATGCCGCCTAGCCCAGTATGCTGCCTGAAATAGGAGCGACGTAGTTGAACAAATGTGATAGAATTACACTGAATTCTTGTATTAACCGTAATATAAAATGATCTAATCGGGTCTCTGTTTGCCTTATCCTAGAAGTTTAATAGTGCATTTCACTCGCCATTTCATGCGCTTTGAGATGCCGCCTAGCCCAGTACGCTATCTGAAATAGGAACGACGTAAATTGAACAAATGTGATAGAATTTTGCTGAATTCTTAAATTAACCATAATATAAAATGATCTAATCGGGTCTCTGTTCGCCCTAGCCGAGAAGTTTAATAGTGCATTTTATTCGCCATTTCATGCGCTTTGAGATGCCGCTTAGCCCAATACGCTATCTGGAATTGGAGCGACGTAAATTGAGCAAACGTGATAGGATTTCGCTGAATTCTTATATTAACCAAAATATAAAATGATCTAATCGGGTCTCTGATTGCCCTATCATAGAAGGCTAATAGTGCATTTTACTCGCTATTCCACGCGCTTTAAGATGCCGGCTAGCCCAGTAGGCTATCTGAAATAGGAGTGACGTAAATTGAACAAATGTGATAGAATTACTCTTAATTCTTTTAATAACCATAATGTAATATGATCTAATCGGGTCTCTGTTTGCCTTACCCTAGAAGTTTAATAGTGCATTTTACTCGCCATTTCATCCGCTTTGAGATGCCGCTTAGCCCAATACGCTATCTGAAATAGGAGCGACGTAAATCGAACAAATGTGATAGAATTTCGTTGAATTCTTAAATTAACCATAATATACAATGATCTAATCGGGTCTCTGTTCGCCCTAGCCTAGACGTTTAATAGTGCATTTTACTCGCCCTTCAACGCGCTTTAAGATGCCGCCTAGCCCAGTACGCTATCTGAAATACGAGCGACGTAAGTTTAACAAATGTGATAGAATTACGCTGAATTCTTATATTAACCGTAATATAAAATGATCTAACCGGGTCCCTGTTTGCCTTACCCTAGAATTTTAATAGTGCATTTTACTCGCCATTTCATGCGCTTTGAGATGCCGTATAGCCCAATACGCTATCTGAAATAGGAGCGACGTAAATTGAACAAATGTAATAGAATTTCCGTGAATTCTTATATTAACCTTAATGTAAAATGATCTAATCGGGTCTCTGTTCGCCTTACCATAGAAGTCTAATGGTGCATTTCACTCGCCATTTCATGCGCTTTGAGATGCCGCTTAGCCCAATACGCTATCTGAAATAGGAGCGACGTAAGTTGAACAAATGTGATAGAATTTCGCTGAATTCTTATATTAACCAAAATATAAAATGATCTAATCGGGTCTCTGTTCGCCCTAGCCGAGAAGTTTAATAGTGCATTTTATTCGCCATTTCATGCGCTTTGAGATGCCGCTTAGCCCAATACGCTATCTGGAATTGGAGCGACGTAAATTGAGCAAACGTGATAGGATTTCGCTGAATTCTTATATTAACCAAAATATAAAATGATCTAATCGGGTCTCTGATTGCCCTATCATAGAAGGCTAATAGTGCATTTTACTCGCTATTCCACGCGCTTTAAGATGCCGGCTAGCCCAGTAGGCTATCTGAAATAGGAGTGACGTAAATTGAACAAATGTGATAGAATTACTCTTAATTCTTTTAATAACCATAATGTAATATGATCTAATCGGGTCTCTGTTTGCCTTACCCTAGAAGTTTAATAGTGCATTTTACTCGCCATTTCATCCGCTTTGAGATGCCGCTTAGCCCAATACGCTATCTGAAATAGGAGCGACGTAAATCGAACAAATGTGATAGAATTTCGTTGAATTCTTAAATTAACCATAATATACAATGATCTAATCGGGTCTCTGTTCGCCCTAGCCTAGACGTTTAATAGTGCATTTTACTCGCCCTTCAACGCGCTTTAAGATGCCGCCTAGCCCAGTACGCTATCTGAAATACGAGCGACGTAAGTTTAACAAATGTGATAGAATTACGCTGAATTCTTATATTAACCGTAATATAAAATGATCTAACCGGGTCCCTGTTTGCCTTACCCTAGAATTTTAATAGTGCATTTTACTCGCCATTTCATGCGCTTTGAGATGCCGTATAGCCCAATACGCTATCTGAAATAGGAGCGACGTAAATTGAACAAATGTAATAGAATTTCCGTGAATTCTTATATTAACCTTAATGTAAAATGATCTAATCGGGTCTCTGTTCGCCTTACCATAGAAGTCTAATGGTGCATTTCACTCGCCATTTCATGCGCTTTGAGATGCCGCTTAGCCCAATACGCTATCTGAAATAGGAGCGACGTAAGTTGAACAAATGTGATAGAATTTCGCTGAATTCTTATATTAACCAAAATATAAAATGATCTAATCGGGTCTCTGATTGCCCTGCCCTAGAAGTTTAATAGTGCATTTTACTCGCCATTCCACGCGCTTTAAGATGCCGCTAAGCCCAATACGCTATCTGGAATAGGAGCGACGTAAATTGAACAAACGTGATAGGATTTCGCTGAATTCTTATGTTAACCAAAATATAAAATGATCTAATCGGGTCTCTGATTGCCCTATCATAGAAGGCTAATAGTGCATTTTACTCGCTATTCCACGCGCTTTAAGGTGCCGGCTAGCCCAGTAGGCAATCTGAAATAGGAGTTACGTAAATTGAACAAATGTGATACAATTACTCTTAATTCTTTTATTAACCATAATCTAAACTGATATAATCGGGTCTCTGTTTGCCATACCCTAGAAGTTTAATAGTGGATTTTGCTCGCCATTTCACGCGCTTTGAGATGCCGCATAGCCGAGTACGCTATCTGAAATAGGAGCGACGTAAGTTGAACAAAAGCGATAGAATTTCGCTGAATCCTTATATTAACCAAAATATAAAATGATCTAATCGGGTCTCTGATTGCCCTATCATCGAAGTTCAATAGTGCATTTTACTCGCCCTTCCACGCGCTTTAAGATGCCGTCTAGCCCCGTACGCCATCTAAAATAGGAGCGACGTAAATTGAACAAATGTGATAGAATTTCGCTGATTTCTTATATTAACCAAAATATAAAATGATCTTATCGGGTCTCTGATTGCCCTACCCTAGAAGTTTAATAGTGCATTTCACTCGACATTTCATGCGCTTTGAGATGCCGCTTAGCCCAATAAGCTATCTGAAATAGGAGCGACGTAAATTGAACAAATGTGATAGAATTTCGCTGAATTCTCATATTAACATTAATGTAAACTGATCTAATCGAGTCTCTGTTCGCCCTACCCTAGAAGTTTAATAGTGCATTTTACTCGCCATTCCACGCGCTTTAAGATGACGCCTAGCCCAGTACGCTATCTGAAATAGGAGCGACGTAAATTGAACAAATGTGATAGAATTTCGCTGAATCCTTATATTAACCAAAATATAAAATCATCTAATCGGGTCTCTTAAAGCCCTATCATAGAAGTTTCATAGTGCATTTTACTCGCCATTCCACGCGCTTTAAGATGGTGCCTAGCCCAGTACGCTATCAGAAATAGGAGCGATGTAAGTTGAACAAATGTGATAGAATTTCGCTGAATTCTTTTATTAACCATAATTTAAAATGACGTAATCGGGTCTCTGTTCGCCCTAGCCTAGAAGTTTAGCAGTGCATTTTACTCGCCATTTCATGCGCTTTGAGATGCCGCCTAGCCCAGTACTCTATCTGAAATAGGAGCGACGTAAATTGAACAAATGTGATAGAATTTCCCTGAAATCTTATATTGAACAAAATATAAAATGATCTAGTTGGGTCTCTGATTGCCCTATCATAGAAGTTTAGTAGTGCATTTTACTCGCCATTCCACGCGCTTTAAGATGCCGCCTAGCCCAGTACGCTATCTGAAATAGGAGCGACGTAAGTTGAACAAATGTGATAGAATTGCGCTGAATTCTTATATTAACCGAAATATAAAATGATCTAATCGGGTCTCTGTTTGCCTTATCCTAGAAGTTTAATAGTGCATTTTACTCGCCATTTCATGCGCTTTGAGATGCCGCTTAGCCCAATACCCTATCTGAAATAGGATCGACGTTATTTGAACAAATGTGAGAGAATTTCGCTGAATTCTTAAATTCACTATAATATAAAATGAACTAAACGGGTCTCTGTTTGCTCTACCCTAGAAGTTTAATAGTGCATTTTCCTCGCCATTTCATGCGCTTTGAGATGCCGCATAGCCCAATACGCTATCTGAAATAGGAGCCACCGAAATTGAACAAATGTGATAGAATTTCCCTGAATTCTTATATTAACCTCAATGTAAAATGATCTAATCGGGTCTCTGTTTGCCCTAGCCTAGAAGTTTAATAGTGCATTTTATTAGACATTTCATGCGCTTTGAGATGCCGCTTAGCCCAATACGCTATCTGGAATAGGAGCGATGTAAATTGAACAAATGTGATAGAATTTCGCTGAATTCTTTTATTAACCATAATGTAAAATGATCTAATCGTGTCTCTGATTGCCCTATCATAGAACTTTAATAGTGCATTTTATTCGCCATTTCATACGCTTTGAGATGCCGCTTAGCCCAATACGCTATCTGAAATAGGAGCGACGTAAATTGAACAAATGTGATAGAATTTCGTTGAATTCATATATTGACAAAAATATAAAATGAACTAATGGGGTCTCTGATTGCCCTATCATATAAGTTTAATAGTGCATTTTACTCGCCATTCCACGCGTTTTAAGATGCCGCCTAGCCCAGTACGCTATCTGAAATAGGAGCGACGTAAATTGCACAAATGTGATTGAATTTTGCTGAATTCTTAAATTAACCATAATATAAAATGATCTAATAGGGTCTCTGTTTGCCCTACCCTAGAAGTTTAATAGTGCATTTTACTCGCCATTCCACGCGCTTTAAGATGCCGCCCAGCCCAGTACGCTATCTGAAATAGGAACGACGTAAATTGAACAAATGTGATAGAATTTTGCTGTATTCTTAAATTATCCATAATATAAAATGATCTCATCGGGTCTCTGTTCGCCCTACCCTAGAAGTTTAATAGTGCATTTCACTCGCCATTTCATGCGCTTTGAGATGCCGCCTAGCCCAGTACGCTATCTGAAATAGGAGCGACGTAAGTTTAACAAATGTGATAGAATTACGCTGAATTGTTATGTTAACCGTAATATAAAATGATCTAATCGGGTCCCTGTTTGCCTTACCCTAGAAGTTTACTAGTGCATTTTACTCGCCATTTCATGCGCTTTGAGATGCCGCTTAGCCCAATACGCTATCTGAGATATGAGCGACGTAAATTGAACAAATGTGATAGAATTTCCCTGAAATCTTATATTAAACAAAATATAAAATGATCTAATCGGGTCTCTGATTGCCCTATCATAGAAGGTTAGTAGCGCATTTTACTCGCCATTTCATGCGCTTTGAGATGCCGCAGAGCCCAATACGCTATCTGAAATATGAGCGACGTAAATTGAACGAATGTGATAGAATTTCGCTGAATTCTTATATTAACCTTAATGTAAAATGATCTAATCGGGTCTCTGTTCGCCCTACCCTAGAAGTTTAATAGTGCATTTCACTCGCTATTCCACGCGCTTTAAGATGCCGGCTAGCCCAGTAGGCTATCTGAAATATGAGCGACGTAAATTGAACAAATGTGATAGAATTTCGCTGACTTCTTATATTAACCTTAATGTAAAATGATCTAATCGGGTCTCTGTTCGCCCTACCCTAGAAGTTTAATAGTGCACTTCTCTCGTCATTTCATGCGCTCTAAGATGCCGCTTAGCCATGTAACCTATCTGAAATAGGAGCGATGTAAATTGAACAAATGTGATAGAATTTCCCTCAAGTCTTATATTAAACAAAATATAAAATGATCTAATCGGGTCTCTGATTGCCCTATCATAGAAGTTTAGTAGTGCATTTTACTCGCCATTCCACGCGCTTTAAGATGCCGCGTAGCCCAGTACGCTATCTAAAATAGGAGCGACGTAAGTTGAACAAATGTGATAGAATTACGCTGAATTCTTATATTAACCGTAATATAAAATGATCTAATCGGGTCTCTGTTTGCCTTATCCTAGAAGTTTAGTATTGCATTTCACTCGCCATTTCATGCGCTTTGAGATGCCGCTTATCCAAATACGCTATCTGAAATAGGAGCGACGTAAATTGAACAAATGTGATAGAATTTCGCTGAATTCTTAAATTAACTATAATATAAAATGATCTAATCGGGTCACTGATTGCCCTATCATAGAAGTTTAATAGTGCATTTCACTCGCTATTCCACGCGCTTTAAGATGCCGGCTAGCCCAGTAGGCTATCTGAAATATGAGCGATGTAAATTGAACAAATGTGATAGAATTTCGCTGACTTCTTATATTAACCTTAATGTAAAATGATCTAATCGGGTCTCTGTTCGCCCTACCCTAGAAGTTTAATAGTGCATTTCTCTCGTCATTTCATGCGCTCTAAGATGCCGCTTAGCCATGTAACCTATCTGAAATAGGAGCGATGTAAATTGAACAAATGTGATAGAATTTCCCTCAAGTCTTATATTAAACAAAATATAAAATGATCTAATCGGGTCTCTGATTGCCCTATCATAGAAGTTTAGTAGTGCATTTTACTCGCCATTCCACGCGCTTTAAGATGCCGCGTAGCCCAGTACGCTATCTAAAATAGGAGCGACGTAAGTTGAACAAATGTGATAGAATTACGCTGAATTCTTATATTAACCGTAATATAAAATGATCTAATCGGGTCTCTGTTTGCCTTATCCTAGAAGTTTAGTATTGCATTTCACTCGCCATTTCATGCGCTTTGAGATGCCGCTTATCCAAATACGCTATCTGAAATAGGAGCGACGTAAATTGAACAAATGTGATAGAATTTCGCTGAATTCTTAAATTAACTATAATATAAAATGATCTAATCGGGTCACTGATTGCCCTATCATAGAAGTTTAATAGTGCATTTCACTCGCTATTCCACGCGCTTTAAGATGCCGGCTAGCCCAGTAGGCTATCTGAAATATGAGCGACGTAAATTGAACAAATGTGATAGAATTTCCCTGAATTCTTATATTAATCTTAATGTAAAATGATCTAATCGGGTCTCTGTTCGCCCTACCCTAGAAGTTTAATAGTGCATTTCACTCGCCATTTCATGCGCTTTGAGATGCCGCCTAGTCCAGTACGCTATCTGAAATAGCAGCGACGTAAATTGAACAAATGTGATATAATTTCCCTGAATTCTTATATTAACCATAATATAAAATGATCTAATCGGGGCTCTGTTTGCCATACCCTAGAAGTTTAATAGTGGATTTTGCTCGCCATTTCATGCGCTTTGAGATGCCGCTTAGCCCAATACGCTATCTGAAATAGCAGCGACGTAAATTGGACAAATGTGATATAATTTCCCTGAATTCTTATATTAACCTTAATGTAAAATGATCTAATCGGGTCTCCGTTCGCCCTACCCTAGAAGTTTAATAGTGCATTTCACTCGCTATTCCACGCGCTTTAAGATGCCGGCTAGCCCAATACGCTATCTGAAATAGGAGCGACGTAAATTGAACAAATGAGATACAATTTCCCTGAATTCTTATATTAACCAAAATAAAAAATGATCTAATCGGGTCTCTGATTGCCCTAGCATAGAAGTTTAATAGTGCATTTTACTCGCCATTCCGAGCGCGTTAAGATGCCGCATAGCCCAATACGCTATCTGAAATAGGAGCGACGTAAATTGAACAAATGTGATAGAATTTCGCTGAATTCTTAAATTAACTATAATATAAAATGATCTAATCGGGTCACTGATTGCCCTATCCTAGAAGTTTAATAGAGCATTTTACTTGCCATTTCATGCGCTTTGAGATGCCGCTTAGCACAATACGCTATCTGAAATAGAAGCGACGCAAATTGAACAAGTGTGATAGAATCTCGCTGAATACTTATATTAACCTTAATGTAAAATGATCTAATCGGGTCCCTGTTTGCCCTACCCTAGAAGTTTAATAGTGCATGTCACTCGTCATTTCATGCGCTTTGAGATGACGCTTAACCCAATACGCTATCTGAAATAGGAGCGACGTAAGTTGGACAAATGTGACAGAATTACGCTGCATTCTTATATTCACCTTAATGTAAAATGATCTCTTCGGGTCTCTGTTCGCCCTACCCTAGAAGTATAATAGTGCATTTCACTCGTCATTTCATGAGCTTTGAGATGCCGCCTAGCCCAATACGCTATCTGAAATAGGAGCGACGTAAATTGAACAAATGTGATAGAATTTCGATGAATTCTTATATTAACAAAAGTATAAAATGATCTAGTCTGGTCTGTGATTGCCCTATCATAGAAGGTTAATAGTGCATTTTTCTCGCCATTCCACACGCTTTGAGATGACGCTTAACCCAATACGCTATCTGAAATAGGAGCGACGTAAGTTGAACAAATGTGACAGAATTACGATGCACTCTTATATTCACCTTAATGTAAAATGATCTCTTCGGGTCTCTGTTCGCCCTACCCTAGAAGTATAATAGTGCATTTTACTCGCCCTTCCACGCGCTTTAAGATGCCGCCTAGCCCAGTAGGCTATCTGAAATAGGAGCGACGTAAGATGAACAAATGTGATAGAATTACGCTGAATTCTTATATTAACCGTAATATAAAATGAACTAATCGGGTCTCCGTTTGCCTTATCCTAGAAGTTTAATAGCGCATTTTACTCGCCATTTCATGCGCTTTGAGAGGCCGCTTAGCCCAATACGCTATCTGAAATAGGAGCGACGTAAATTGAACAAATGTGATAGAATTTCCGTGAAATCTTATATTAAACAAAATATAAAATGATCTAATCGGGTCTCTGTTTGCCGTACCCTAGAAGTTTAATAGTGCATTTTACTCGACACTTCATGCGCCTTCAGATGCCGCTTAGCCCAATAAGCTATCTGAAATAGGAGCGACGTAAATTGAACAAATGTGATAAAATTTCGCAGAATCCTTATGTTAACCAAAATATAAAATGATCTAATCTGGTCTCTGTTCGCCCTAGCCTAGAAGTTTAATAGTGCATTTTGTTCGCCATTTCATGCGCTTTGAGATGCCGCACAGCCCAATACGCTATCTGAAATAGGAGCGACGTAAATTGAACAAATGTGATAGAATTTCCGTGAAATCTTATATTAACCAAAATATAAAATGATCTAATCGGGTCTCTGATTGCCCTATCATAGAAGTTTAGTAGTGCATTTTACTCGCCATTCCACGCGCTTTAAGGTGCCGCCTAGCCCAGTACGCTATCTGAAATAGGAGCGACGTAAATTGAACAAATGTGATAGAATTTCCGTGAAATCTTATATTAAACAAAATATAAAATGATCTAATCGGGTCTCTGATTGCCCTATCATAGAAGTTTAGTAGTGCATTTTACTCGTCATTCCACGCGCTTTAAGGTGCCGCCTAACCCAGTACGCTATCTGAAATAGGAGCGACGTAAGTTGAACAAATGTGATAGAATTTTGCTGAATTCTTAAATTAACCATAATATAAAATGATCTAATCGGGTCTCTGTTTGCCGTACCCTAGAAGTTTAATAGTGCATTTTACTCGACACTTCATGCGCCTTCAGATGCCGCTTAGCCCAATAAGCTATCTGAAATAGGAGCGACGTAAATTGAACAAATGTGATAAAATTTCGCAGAATCCTTATGTTAACCAAAATATAAAATGATCTAATCTGGTCTCTGTTCGCCCTAGCCTAGAAGTTTAATAGTGCATTTTGTTCGCCATTTCATGCGCTTTGAGATGCCGCAGAGCCCAATACGCTATCTGAAATAGGAGCGACGTAAACTGAACAAATGTGATAGAATTTCCGTGAAATCTTATATTAACCAAAATATAAAATGATCTAATCGGGTCTCTGATTGCCCTATCATAGAAGTTTAGTAGTGCATTTTACTCGTCATTCCACGCGCTTTAAGGTGCCGCCTAGCCCAGTACGCTATCTGAAATAGGAGCGACGTAAGTTGAACAAATGTGATAGAATTACGCTTAATTCTTATATTAACCGTAATATAGAATGACCTAATCGGGTCTCAGTTTGCCTTATCCTAGAAGTTTAGTATTGCATTTTACTCGCCATTTCATGCGCTTTGAGATGCCGCTTATCCAAATACGCTATCTGAAATAGGAGCGACGTAAATTGAACAAATGTCATAGAATTTCGCTGAATTCTTAAATTAACTATAACATAAAATGATCTAATCGGGTCACTGATTGCCCTATCATAGAAGTCTAATAGTGAATTTTACTCGACATTCCACGCGCTTTAAGTTGCCGCCTAGCCCAGTACGCTATTTGAAATATGAGCGACGTAAATTGAACAAATGTGATAGAATTTCGCTGAATTCTTATATTAACCTTAATGTAAAATGATCTAATCGGGTCTCTGTTCGCCCTATCATAGAACTTTAATAGTGCATTTTATTCGCCATTTCATACGCTTTGAGATGTCGCTTAGCCCAATACGCTATCTGAAATAGGAGCGATGTAAATTGAACAAATGTGATAGAATTTCGCTGAATTCATATATTGACCATAATGTAAAATGATCTAATCGGGTCTCCGTTCGCACTAGCCTAGAAGTTTAATGGTGCATTTTATTCGCCATTTCATGCGCTTTGAGATGCCGCTTAGCCCAATACGCTATCTGAAATAGGAGCGACGTAAATTGAACAAATGTGATAGAATTTCCCTGAAATCTTATATTGAACAAAATATAAAATGATCTAATTGGGGCTCTGATTGCCCTATCATAGAAGTTTAGTAGAGCATTTTACTCGCCATTCCACGTGCTTTAAGATGTCGCCTAGCCCAGTACGCTATCTGAAATAGGAGCGACGTAAGTTGAACAAATGTGATAGAATTACGCTTAATTCTTATATTAACCGTAATATAGAATGACCTAATCGGGTCTCAGTTTGCCTTATCCTAGAAGTTTAGTATTGCATTTTACTCGCCATTTCATGCGCTTTGAGATGCCGCTTATCCAAATACGCTATCTGAAATAGGAGCGACGTAAATTGAACAAATGTCATAGAATTTCGCTGAATTCTTAAATTAACTATAACATAAAATGATCTAATCGGGTCACTGATTGCCCTATCATAGAAGTCTAATAGTGAATTTTACTCGACATTCCACGCGCTTTAAGTTGCCGCCTAGCCCAGTACGCTATTTGAAATAGGAGCGACGTAAATTGAACAAATGTGATAGAATTTTGCTGAATTCTTAAATTAACCATAATATAAAATGATCTAATCGGGTCTCTGATTGTCCTACCCTAGAAGTTTAATAGTGCATTGTACTCGCCATTTCATGCGCATTGAGATGCCGCTTAGCCCAATATACTATCTGAAATAGGAGCGACGTAAATTGAACAAATGTGATAGAATTTCCCTGAATTCTTATATTAACCCAAATATAAAATGATCTAATCGGGTCCCTGATTGCCCTCTCATCGAAGTTAAATAGTGATTTTCACTCGCCATTCCACGCGCTTTAAGATGCCGACTAGCCCAGTACGCTATCTGAAATAGGAGCGACGTAAATTGAACAAATTTGATAGAATTTCCATGAATTCTTAAATTCACCATAATATAAAATGATCTAATCGGGTTTCTGTTCGCCCTAGCCGAGAAGATTAATAGTGCATTGTATTCGCCATTTCATGCGCTTTGAGATGCCGCTTAGCCCAATACGCTATCTGAAATAGGAGTGACGTAAATTCAACAAATGTGATAGAATTACGCTTAATTCTTATATTAACCGTAATATAAAATGTTCTAATCGGGTCTCTCTTTCCCTTACCCTAGAAGTGTAACAGTGCACTTCACTCGCCATTTCATGCGCTTTGAGATGCCGCTTAGCCCAATACGCTACCTGAAATAGGAGCGACGTAAATTGAACAAATGTGATAGAATTTCGCTGAATTCTTATATTAACCAAAATATAAAATGATCTAATCGGGTCTCTGATAGCCCTATCATAGAAGTTTAATAGTGCATTTTACTCGCCATTCCACGCGCTTTAAGATGCCGCCTAGCCCAGTATGCTGCCTGAAATAGGAGCGACGTAGTTGAACAAATGTGATAGAATTACACTGAATTCTTGTATTAACCGTAATATAAAATGATCTAATCGGGTCTCTGTTTGCCTTATCCTAGAAGTTTAATAGTGCATTTCACTCGCCATTTCATGCGCTTTGAGATGCCGCCTAGCCCAGTACGCTATCTGAAATAGGAACGACGTAAATTGAACAAATGTGATAGAATTTTGCTGAATTCTTAAATTAACCATAATATAAAATGATCTAATCGGGTCTCTGTTCGCCCTAGCCGAGAAGTTTAATAGTGCATTTTATTCGCCATTTCATGCGCTTTGAGATGCCGCTTAGCCCAATACGCTATCTGGAATTGGAGCGACGTAAATTGAGCAAACGTGATAGGATTTCGCTGAATTCTTATATTAACCAAAATATAAAATGATCTAATCGGGTCTCTGATTGCCCTATCATAGAAGGCTAATAGTGCATTTTACTCGCTATTCCACGCGCTTTAAGATGCCGGCTAGCCCAGTAGGCTATCTGAAATAGGAGTGACGTAAATTGAACAAATGTGATACAATTACTCTTAATTCTTTTATTAACCATAATCTAAACTGATATAATCGGGTCTCTGTTTGCCATACCCTAGAAGTTTAATAGTGGATTTTGCTCGCCATTTCACGCGCTTTGAGATGCCGCATAGCCGAGTACGCTATCTGAAATAGGAGCGACGTAAATTGAACAAATGTGATAGAATTACGCTGAATTCTTATATTAACCGTAATATAAAATGATCTAACCGGGTCCCTGTTTGCCTTACCCTAGAATTTTAATAGTGCATTTTACTCGCCATTTCATGCGCTTTGAGATGCCGTATAGCCCAATACGCTATCTGAAATAGGAGCGACGTAAATTGAACAAATGTAATAGAATTTCCGTGAATTCTTATATTAACCTTAATGTAAAATGATCTAATCGGGTCTCTGTTCGCCTTACCATAGAAGTCTAATGGTGCATTTCACTCGCCATTTCATGCGCTTTGAGATGCCGCTTAGCCCAATACGCTATCTGAAATAGGAGCGACGTAAGTTGAACAAATGTGATAGAATTTCGCTGAATTCTTATATTAACCAAAATATAAAATGATCTAATCGGGTCTCTGATTGCCCTACCCTAGAAGTTTAATAGTGCATTTTACTCGCCATTCCACGCGCTTTAAGATGCCGCTAAGCCCAATACGCTATCTGGAATAGGAGCGACGTAAATTGAACAAACGTGATAGGATTTCGCTGAATTCTTATATTAACCAAAATATAAAATGATCTAATCGGGTCTCTGATTGCCCTATCATAGAAGGCTAATAGTGCATTTTACTCGCTATTCCACGCGCTTTAAGGTGCCGGCTAGCCCAGTAGGCAATCTGAAATAGGAGTGACGTAAATTGAACAAATGTGATACAATTACTCTTAATTCTTTTATTAACCATAATCTAAACTGATATAATCGGGTCTCTGTTTGCCATACCCTAGAAGTTTAATAGTGGATTTTGCTCGCCATTTCACGCGCTTTGAGATGCCGCATAGCCGAGTACGCTATCTGAAATAGGAGCGACGTAAGTTGAACAAAAGCGATAGAATTTCGCTGAATCCTTATATTAACCAAAATATAAAATGATCTAATCGGGTCTCTGATTGCCCTATCATCGAAGTTCAATAGTGCATTTTACTCGCCCTTCCACGCGCTTTAAGATGCCGTCTAGCCCCGTACGCCATCTGAAATAGGAGCGACGTAAATTGAACAAATGTGATAGAATTTCGCTGATTTCTTATATTAACCAAAATATAAAATGATCTTATCGGGTCTCTGATTGCCCTACCCTAGAAGTTTAATAGTGCATTTCACTCGACATTTCATGCGCTTTGAGATGCCGCTTAGCCCAATAAGCTATCTGAAATAGGAGCGACGTAAATTGAACAAATGTGATAGAATTTCGCTGAATTCTCATATTAACATTAATGTAAACTGATCTAATCGAGTCTCTGTTCGCCCTACCCTAGAAGTTTAATAGTGCATTTTACTCGCCATTCCACGCGCTTTAAGATGACGCCTAGCCCAGTACGCTATCTGAAATAGGAGCGACGTAAATTGAACAAATGTGATAGAATTTCGCTGAATCCTTATATTAACCAAAATATAAAATCATCTAATCGGGTCTCTTAAAGCCCTATCATAGAAGTTTCATAGTGCATTTTAGTCGCCATTCCACGCGCTTTAAGATGGTGCCTAGCCCAGTACGCTATCAGAAATAGGAGCGATGTAAGTTGAACAAATGTGATAGAATTTCGCTGAATTCTTTTATTAACCATAATTTAAAATGATGTAATCGGGTCTCTGTTCGCCCTAGCCTAGAAGTTTAGCAGTGCATTTTACTCGCCATTTCATGCGCTTTGAGATGCCGCCTAGCCCAGTGCGCTATCTGAAATAGGAGCGACGTAAATTGAACAAATGTGATAGAATTTCCCTGAAATCTTATATTGAACAAAATATAAAATGATCTAATTGGGTCTCTGATTGCCCTATCATAGAAGTTTAGTAGTGCATTTTACTCGCCATTCCACGCGCTTTAAGATGCCGCCTAGCCCAGTACGCTATCTGAAATAGGAGCGACGTAAGTTGAACAAATGTGATGGAATTACGCTGAATTCTTATATTAACCGAAATATAAAATGATCTAATCGGGTCTCTGTTTGCCTTATCCTAGAAGTTTAATAGTGCATTTTACTCGCCATTTCATGCGCTTTGAGATGCCGCTTAGCCCAATACCCTATCTGAAATAGGATCGACGTTATTTGAACAAATGTGAGAGAATTTCGCTGAATTCTTAAATTCACTATAATATAAAATGAACTAAACGGGTCTCTGTTTGCTCTACCCTAGAAGTTTAATAGTGCATTTTCCTCGCCATTTCATGCGCTTTGAGATGCCGCATAGCCCAATACGCTATCTGAAATAGGAGCCACCTAAATTGAACAAATGTGATAGAATTTCCCTGAATTCTTATATTAACCTCAATGTAAAATGATCTAATCGGGTCTCTGTTTGCCCTACCCTAGAAGTTTAATAGTGCATTTTACTCGCCATTCCACGCGCTTTAAGATGCCGCCCAGCCCAGTACGCTATCTGAAATAGGAACGACGTAAATTGAACAAATGTGATAGAATTTTGCTGTATTCTTAAATTATCCATAATATAAAATGATCTAATAGGGTCTCTGTTTGCCATACCCTAGAAGTTTAATAGTGCATTGCACTCGCCATTTCATGCGTTTTGAGATGCGGTTTAGCCCAATACGCTATCTGAAATAGGAGCGACGTAAATTGAACAAGTGTGATAGAATTTCGTTGAATTCTTAAATTAACCATAATATAAAATGATCTCATCGGGTCTCTGTTCGCCCTACCCTAGAAGTTTAATAGTGCATTTCACTCGCCATTTCATGCGCTTTGAGATGCCGCCTAGCCCAGTACGCTATCTGAAATAGGAGCGACGTAAGTTTAACAAATGTGATAGAATTACGCTGAATTGTTATGTTAACCGTAATATAAAATGATCTAATCGGGTCCCTGTTTGCCTTACCCTAGAAGTTTACTAGTGCATTTTACTCGCCATTTCATGCGCTTTGAGATGCCGCTTAGCCCAATACGCTATCTGAGATATGAGCGACGTAAATTGAACAAATGTGATAGAATTTCCCTGAAATCTTATATTAAACAAAATATAAAATGATCTAATCGGGTCTCTGATTGCCCTATCATAGAAGGTTAGTAGCGCATTTTACTCGCCATTTCATGCGCTTTGAGATGCCGCAGAGCCCAATACGCTATCTGAAATATGAGCGACGTAAATTGAACGAATGTGATAGAATTTCGCTGAATTCTTATATTAACCTTAATGTAAAATGATCTAATCGGGTCTCTGTTCGCCCTACCCTAGAAGTTTAATAGTGCATTTCACTCGCTATTCCACGCGCTTTAAGATGCCGGCTAGCCCAGTAGGCTATCTGAAATATGAGCGACGTAAATTGAACAAATGTGATAGAATTTCGCTGACTTCTTATATTAACCTTAATGTAAAATGATCTAATCGGGTCTCTGTTCGCCCTACCCTAGAAGTTTAATAGTGCATTTCTCTCGTCATTTCATGCGCTCTAAGATGCCGCTTAGCCATGTAACCTATCTGAAATAGGAGCGATGTAAATTGAACAAATGTGATAGAATTTCCCTCAAGTCTTATATTAAACAAAATATAAAATGATCTAATCGGGTCTCTGATTGCCCTATCATAGAAGTTTAGTAGTGCATTTTACTCGCCATTCCACGCGCTTTAAGATGCCGCGTAGCCCAGTACGCTATCTAAAATAGGAGCGACGTAAGTTGAACAAATGTGATAGAATTACGCTGAATTCTTATATTAACCGTAATATAAAATGATCTAATCGGGTCTCTGTTTGCCTTATCCTAGAAGTTTAGTATTGCATTTCACTCGCCATTTCATGCGCTTTGAGATGCCGCTTATCCAAATACGCTATCTGAAATAGGAGCGACGTAAATTGAACAAATGTGATAGAATTTCGCTGAATTCTTAAATTAACTATAATATAAAATGATCTAATCGGGTCACTGATTGCCCTATCATAGAAGTTTAATAGTGCATTTCACTCGCTATTCCACGCGCTTTAAGATGCCGGCTAGCCCAGTAGGCTATCTGAAATATGAGCGACGTAAATTGAACAAATGTGATAGAATTTCGCTGACTTCTTATATTAACCTTAATGTAAAATGATCTAATCGGGTCTCTGTTCGCCCTACCCTAGAAGTTTAATAGTGCATTTCTCTCGTCATTTCATGCGCTCTAAGATGCCGCTTAGCCATGTAACCTATCTGAAATAGGAGCGATGTAAATTGAACAAATGTGATAGAATTTCCCTCAAGTCTTATATTAAACAAAATATAAAATGATCTAATCGGGTCTCTGATTGCCCTATCATAGAAGTTTAGTAGTGCATTTTACTCGCCATTCCACGCGCTTTAAGATGCCGCGTAGCCCAGTACGCTATCTAAAATAGGAGCGACGTAAGTTGAACAAATGTGATAGAATTACGCTGAATTCTTATATTAACCGTAATATGAAATGATCTAATCGGGTCTCTGTTTGCCTTATCCTAGAAGTTTAGTATTGCATTTCACTCGCCATTTCATGCGCTTTGAGATGCCGCTTATCGAAATACGCTATCTGAAATAGGAGCGACGTAAATTGAACAAATGTGATAGAATTTCGCTGAATTCTTAAATTAACTATAATATAAAATGATCTAATCGGGTCACTGATTGCCCTATCATGGAAGTTTAATAGTGCATTTCACTCGCTATTCCACGCGCTTTAAGATGCCGGCTAGCCCAGTAGGCTATCTGAAATATGAGCGACGTAAATTGAACAAATGTGATAGAATTTCCCTGAATTCTTATATTAATCTTAATGTAAAATGATCTAATCGGGTCTCTGTTCGCCCTACCCTAGAAGTTTAATAGTGCATTTCACTCGCCATTTCATGCGCTTTGAGATGCCGCCTAGTCCAGTACGCTATCTGAAATAGCAGCGACGTAAATTGAACAAATGTGATATAATTTCCCTGAATTCTTATATTAACCATAATATAAAATGATCTAATCGGGGCTCTGTTTGCCATACCCTAGAAGTTTAATAGTGGATTTTGCTCGCCATTTCATGCGCTTTGAGATGCCGCTTAGCCCAATACGCTATCTGAAATAGCAGCGACGTAAATTGGACAAATGTGATATAATTTCCCTGAATTCTTATATTAACCTTAATGTAAAATGATCTAATCGGGTCTCCGTTCGCCCTACCCTAGAAGTTTAATAGTGCATTTCACTCGCTATTCCACGCGCTTTAAGATGCCGGCTAGCCCAGTAGGCTATCTGAAATATGAGCGACGTAAATTGAACAAATGTGATAGAATTTTGCTGAATTCTTAAATTAACCATAATATAAAATGATCTAATCGGGTCTCTGTTTGCCCTATCCTAGAAGTTTAATAGTGCATTTTACTTGCCATTTCATGCGCTTTGAGATGCCGCTTAGCCCAATACGCTATCTGAAATAGGAGCGACGTAAATTGAACAAATGAGATACAATTTCCCTGAATTCTTATATTAACCAAAATAAAAAATGATCTAATCGGGTCTCTGATTGCCCTAGCATAGAAGTTTAATAGTGCATTTTACTCGCCATTCCGAGCGCGTTAAGATGCCGCATAGCCCAATACGCTATCTGAAATAGGAGCGACGTAAATTGAACAAATGTGATAGAATTTCGCTGAATTCTTAAATTAACTATAATATAAAATGATCTAATCGGGTCACTGATTGCCCTAGCATAGAAGTTTAATAGTGCATTTTACTTGCCATTTCATGCGCTTTGAGATGCCGCTTAGCACAATACGCTATCTGAAATAGAAGCGACGCAAATTGAACAAGTGTGATAGAATCTCGCTGAATACTTATATTAACCTTAATGTAAAATGATCTAATCGGGTCCCTGTTTGCCCTACCCTAGAAGTTTAATAGTGCATGTCACTCGTCATTTCATGCGCTTTGAGATGACGCTTAACCCAATACGCTATCTGAAATAGGAGCGACGTAAGTTGGACAAATGTGACAGAATTACGCTGCATTCTTATATTCACCTTAATGTAAAATGATCTCTTCGGGTCTCTGTTCGCCCTACCCTAGAAGTATAATAGTGCATTTCACTCGTCATTTCATGAGCTTTGAGATGCCGCCTAGCCCAATACGCTATCTGAAATAGGAGCGACGTAAATTGAACAAATGTGATAGAATTTCGATGAATTCTTATATTAACAAAAGTATAAAATGATCTAGTCTGGTCTGTGATTGCCCTATCATAGAAGGTTAATAGTGCATTTTTCTCGCCATTCCACACGCTTTGAGATGACGCTTAACCCAATACGCTATCTGAAATAGGAGCGACGTAAGTTGAACAAATGTGACAGAATTACGATGCATTCTTATATTCACCTTAATGTAAAATGATCTCTTCGGGTCTCTGTTCGCCCTACCCTAGAAGTATAATAGTGCATTTTACTCGCCCTTCCACGCGCTTTAAGATGCCGCCTAGCCCAGTAGGCTATCTGAAATAGGAGCGACGTAAGATGAACAAATGTGATAGAATTTTGCTGAATTCTTAAATTAACCATAATATCAAATGATCTAATCGGGTCTCTGTTTGCCGTACCCTAGAAGTTTAATAGTGCATTTTACTCGACACTTCATGCGCCTTCAGATGCCGCTTAGCCCAATAAGCTATCTGAAATAGGAGCGACGTAAATTGAACAAATGTGATAAAATTTCGCAGAATCCTTATGTTAACCAAAATATAAAATGATCTAATCTGGTCTCTGTTCGCCCTAGCCTAGAAGTTTAATAGTGCATTTTGTTCGCCATTTCATGCGCTTTGAGAAGCCGCACAGCCCAATACGCTATCTGAAATAGGAGCGACGTAAATTGAACAAATGTGATAGAATTTCCGTGAAATCTTATATTAACCAAAATATAAAATGATCTAATCGGGTCTCTGATTGCCCTATCATAGAAGTTTAGTAGTGCATTTTACTCGTCATTCCACGCGCTTTAAGGTGCCGCCTAGCCCAGTACGCTATCTGAAATAGGAGCGACGTAAATTGAACAAATGTGATAGAATTTCCGTGAAATCTTATATTAAACAAAATATAAAATGATCTAATCGGGTCTCTGATTGCCCTATCATAGAAGTTTAGTAGTGCATTTTACTCGTCATTCCACGCGCTTTAAGGTGCCGCCTAGCCCAGTACGCTATCTGAAATAGGAGCGACGTAAGTTGAACAAATGTGATAGAATTTTGCTGAATTCTTAAATTAACCATAATATAAAATGATCTAATCGGGTCTCTGGTTGCCGTACCCTAGAAGTTTAATAGTGCATTTTACTCGACACTTCATGCGCCTTCAGATGCCGCTTAGCCCAATAAGCTATCTGAAATAGGAGCGACGTAAATTGAACAAATGTGATAAAATTTCGCAGAATCCTTATGTTAACCAAAATATAAAATGATCTAATCTGGTCTCTGTTCGCCCTAGCCTAGAAGTTTAATAGTGCATTTTGTTCGCCATTTCATGCGCTTTGAGATGCCGCACAGCCCAATACGCTATCTGAAATAGGAGCGACGTAAATTGAACAAATGTGATAGAATTTCCGTGAAATCTTATATTAACCAAAATATAAAATGATCTAATCGGGTCTCTGATTGCCCTATCATAGAAGTTTAGTAGTGCATTTTACTCGTCATTCCACGCGCTTTAAGGTGCCGCCTAGCCCAGTACGCTATCTGAAATAGGAGCGACGTAAGTTGAACAAATGTGATAGAATTTTGCTGAATTCTTAAATTAACCATAATATAAAATGATCTAATCGGGTCTCTGTTTGCCGTACCCTAGAAGTTTAATAGTGCATTTTACTCGACACTTCATGCGCCTTCAGATGCCGCTTAGCCCAATAAGCTATCTGAAATAGGAGCGACGTACATTGAACAAATGTGATAGAATTTCGCAGAATTCTTATGTTAACCAAAATATAAAATTATCTAATCTGGTCTCTGTTCGCCATAGCCTAGAAGTTTAGTAGTGCATTTTGTTTGCCATTTCATGCGCTTTGGGATGCCGCTTAGCCCAATACGCTATCTGAAATAGGAGCGACGTAAATTGGACAAATGTGATAGAATTTCCCTGAAATCTTATATTAAACAAAATATAAAATGATCTAATCGGGTCTCTGATTGCTCTATCATAGAAGTTTAGTAGTGCATTTTACTCGCCCTTCCACGCGCTTTAAGATGCCGCATAGCCCAGTACGCTATCTGAAATAGGAGCGACGTAAGATGAACAAATGTGATAGAATTACGCTGAATTCTTATATTAATCGTAATATAAAATGTTCTAATCGGGTCTCTGTTTGCCCTACCCTAGAAGTTTAATAGTTAATTTTATTCGCCATTTCGTGCGCTTTGAGATGCCGCTTAGCCGAATACGCTATCTGAAATAGGAGCGACGTAAATTGAACAAATGTGATAGAATTTCCCTGAAATCTTATATTAATCAAAATATAAAATGATCTAATCGGGTCTCTGATTGCCGTATCATAAAAGATTAGTAGTGCATTTCACTCGCCATTTCATGCGCTTTGAGATCCCGCTTAGCCCAATACGCCATCTGAAATAGGAGCGACGTAAATTGAACAAATGTGATAGAATTTCCCTGAAATCTTATATTAATCAAAATATAAAATGATCTAAACGGGTCTCTGATTGCCCTATCATAGAAGATTAGTAGTGCATTGTACTCGCCATTCCACGCGCTTTAAGATGCCGCCTAGCCCAGTACGCTATCTGAAATAGGAGCGACGTAACTTGAACAAATGTGATAGAATTACGCTGAATTCTTATATTAACCGTAATATAAAACGATCTAATCGGGTCACTGTTTGCCTTATCCTAGAAGTTTAATAGCGCATTTTACTCGCCATTTCATGCGCTTTGAGATGCCGCTTAGCCCAATACGCTATCTGGAATAGGAGCGACGTAAATTGAAGAAATGTGATAGAATTACGCTGAATTCTTATATTAACCGTAATATAAAACGATCTAATCGGGTCACTGTTTGCCTTATCCTAGAAGTTTAATAGTGCATTTTACTCGCCATTTCATGCGCTTTGAGATGCCGCTTAGCCCAATACGCTATCTGAAATATGAGCGACACGAATTGAACAAATGTGATAGAATTTCCCTGAAATCTTGTATTAAACAAAATATAAAATGATCTAATCGCGTCTCTGATTTCCCTATCATACAAGTTTAATAGTGCATTTTACTCGCCACTCCACGCGCTTTAGGATGCCGCCTAGCCCAGTACGCTATCCGAAATAGGAGCGACGTAAATTGAACAAATGTGATAGAATTTTGCTGAATTCTTAAATTAACCATAATATAAAATGATCTAATCGGGTATCTGTTTGCCTTATCCTAGAAGTTTAATAGTGCATTATACTGGCCATTTCATGCGCTTCGATATGCCGCGTAGCTCAATACGCTATCTGAAATAGGAGCGACGAAAGTTGAACAAATGAGATAGAATTTCGCTGAATTATTTTATTAACCAGAATGTAAAATGATCTAATCGGGTCTCTGTTCGCCCTAGCCTAGAAGTTTAATAGCGCATTTTATTCGCCATTTCATGCGCCTTGAGATGCCGCTTTGCCCAATACGCTATCTGAAATAGGAGCGACGTAAATTGAACGAATGTGATAGAATTTCGCTCAATTCTTAAATTAACCATAATATAAAATGATCTAATCGGGTCTCTGTTTGCCCTACCGTAGAACTTTAATAGTGCATTTTACTCGTCATTTCATGCGCTTTGAGATGCCCTTTAGCCTAATACGCTATCTGAAATTGGAGCGATATAAGTTGAACAAATGTGATAGAATTTCACTGAATTCTTTTATTAACCATAATGTAAAATGATCTAATCGGGTCTCTGTTCGCCCTAGCCTAGAAGTTTAATAGCGCATTTTATTCGCCATTTCATGCGCCTTGAGATGCCGCTTAGCACAATTCGCTATCTGAAATAGGAGCGACGTAAATTGAACAAATGAGATACAATTTCCCTGAATTCTTATATTAACCAAAATAAAAAATGATCTAATCGGGTCTCTGATTGCCCTAGCATAGAAGTTTAATAGTGCATTTTACTCGCCATTCCGAGCGCGTTAAGATGCCGCTTAGCACAATACGCTATCTGAAATAGAAGCGACGCAAATTGAACAAGTGTGATAGAATCTCGCTGAATACTTATATTAACCTTAATGTAAAATGATCTAATCGGGTCCCTGTTTGCCCTACCCTAGAAGTTTAATAGTGCATGTCACTCGTCATTTCATGCGCTTTGAGATGACGCTTAACCCAATACGCTATCTGAAATAGGAGCGACGTAAGTTGGGCAAATGTGACAGAATTACGCTGCATTCTTATATTCACCTTAATGTAAAATGATCTCTTCGGGTCTCTGTTCGCCCTACCCTAGAAGTATAATAGTGCATTTCACTCGTCATTTCATGAGCTTTGAGATGCCGCCTAGCCCAATACGCTATCTGAAATAGGAGCGACGTAAATTGAACAAATGTGATAGAATTTCGATGAATTCTTATATTAACAAAAGTATAAAATGATCTAGTCTGGTCTGTGATTGCCCTATCATAGAAGGTTAATAGTGCATTTTTCTCGCCATTCCACACGCTTTGAGATGACGCTTAACCCAATACGCTATCTGAAATAGGAGCGACGTAAGTTGAACAAATGTGACAGAATTACGATGCATTCTTATATTCACCTTAATGTAAAATGATCTCTTCGGGTCTCTGTTCGCCCTACCCTAGAAGTATAATAGTGCATTTTACTCGCCCTTCCACGCGCTTTAAGATGCCGCCTAGCCCAGTAGGCTATCTGAAATAGGAGCGCCGTAAGATGAACAAATGTGATAGAATTACGCTGAATTCTTATATTAACCGTAATATAAAATGAACTAATCGGGTCTCCGTTTGCCTTATCCTAGAAGTTTAATAGCGCATTTTACTCGCCATTTCATGCGCTTTGAGAGGCCGCTTAGCCCAATACGCTATCTGAAATAGGAGCGACGTAAATTGAACAAATGTGATAGAATTTCCGTGAAATCTTATATTAATCAAAATATAAAATGATCTAATCGGGTCTCTGATTGCCGTATCATAAAAGATTAGTAGTGCATTTCACTCGCCATTTCATGCGCTTTGAGATCCCGCTTAGCCCAATACGCCATCTGAAATAGGAGCGACGTAAATTGAACAAATGTGATAGAATTTCCCTGAAATCTTATATTAATCAAAATATAAAATGATCTAATCGGGTCTCTGACTGCCCTATCATTGAAGCTTAACAGTGCATTTTACTCGCCATTCCACGCGCTTTAAGATGCCGCCTAGCCCAGTACGCTATCTGAAATAGGAGCGACGTAACTTGAACAAATGTGATAGAATTACGCTGAATTCTTATATTAACCGTAATATAAAACGATCTAATCGGGTCACTGTTTGCCTTATCCTAGAAGTTTAATAGCGCATTTTACTCGCCATTTCATGCGCTTTGAGATGCCGCTTAGCCCAATACGCTATCTGGAATAGGAGCGACGTAAATTGAAGAAATGTGATAGAATTACGCTGCATTCTTATATTAACCGTAATATAAAATGATCTAATCGGGTCTCTGTTTGCCCTACCCTAGAAGTTTAATAGTCCATTTTATTCGCCATTTCATGCGCTTTGAGATGCCGGTTAGCCCAATACGCTAACTGAAATAGGAGCGACGTAAATAGAACAAATGTGATAGGATTTCCCGGAAATCTTATATTAAACAAAATATAAAATGATCTAATCTGGTCTCTGACTGCCCTATCATTGAAGCTTAACAGTGCATTTTACTCGCCATTCCACGCGCTTTAAGATGCCGCCTAGCCCAGTACGCTATCTGAAATAGGAGCGACGTAAATTCAACAAATGTGATAGAATCTTGCTGAATTCTTAAATTAACCATAATATAAAATGATCTAATCGGGTCTCAGTTTGCCCTAGCCTAGGAGTTTAATAGTGCATTTTACTCGCCATTTCATGCGCTTTGAGATGCCGCTTAGCCCAATACGCTATCTGAAATATGAGCGACACGAATTGAACAAATGTGATAGAATTTCCCTGAAATCTTGTATTAAACAAAATATAAAATGATCTAATCGCGTCTCTGATTTCCCTATCATACAAGTTTAATAGTGCATTTTACTCGCCACTCCACGCGCTTTAGGATGCCGCCTAGCCCAGTACGCTATCCGAAATAGGAGCGACGTAAATTGAACAAATGTGATAGAATTTTGCTGAATTCTTAAATTAACCATAATATAAAATGATCTAATCGGGTATCTGTTTGCCTTATCCTAGAAGTTTAATAGTGCATTATACTCGCCATTTCATGCGCTTCGATATGCCGCGTAGCTCAATACGCTATCTGAAATAGGAGCGACGAAAGTTGAACAAATGAGATAGAATTTCGCTGAATTATTTTATTAACCAGAATGTAAAATGATATAATCTGGTCTCTGTTCGCCCTAGCATAGAAGTCTTATAGTGCATTTCACTCGCCATTTCATGCGCTTTGAGATGCCGCTTAGCCCAATACGCTATCTGAAATAGGAGCGACCTAAATTGTACGAATGTGATAGAATTTTGCTGAATTCTTAAATTAACCATAATATAAAATGATCTAATCGGGTCTCTGCTTGCCCTACCCTAGAAGTTTAATAGTGCACTTTACTCGTCATTTCATGCGCTTTGAGATGCCGCTTTGCCCAATACGCTATCTGAAATAGGAGCGACGTAAATTGAACGAATGTGATAGAATTTCGCTCAATTCTTAAATTAACCATAATATAAAATGATCTAATCGGGTCTCTGTTTGCCCTACCGTAGAACTTTAATAGTGCATTTTACTCGTCATTTCATGCGCTTTGAGATGCCCTTTAGCCTAATACGCTATCTGAAATTGGAGCGATATAAGTTGAACAAATGTGATAGAATTTCACTGAATTCTTTTATTAACCATAATGTAAAATGATCTAATCGGGTCTCTGTTCGCCCTAGCCTAGAAGTTTAATAGCGCATTTTATTCGCCATTTCATGCGCCTTGAGATGCCGCTTAGCACAATTCGCTATCTGAAATAGGAGCGACGTAAATTGAACAAATGTGATAGAATTTCCCTGAAATCTTATATTAAACAAAATATAAAATGATCTAATCGGGTCTCTGATTGCCCTATCATAGAAGTTTAGCAGCGCATTTTACTCGCCATTCCACGCGCTTTAAGATGCCGCCTAGCCCAGTACGCTATCTAAATTAGGAACGACGTAAGTTGAACAAATGTGATAGAATTACGCTGAATTCTTATATTAACCGTAATATAGAATAATCTAATCGGGTCTCTGTTTGCCTTATCCTAGAAGTTTAGTATTGCATTTTACTCGCCATTTCATGCGCTTTGAGATACCGCTTAGCCCAATACGCTATCTGAAATAGGAGCGACGTAAATTGAGCAAATGTGATAGAATTTTGCTGAATTCTTATATTAACCAATATATAAAATGACCTAATCGGGTCTCTGATTGCCCTATCATAGAAGTTTAATAGTGCACTTTACTCGCCATTCCACGCGCTTTAAGATGCCGCCTAGCCCAGTACGCTATCTGAAATAGGAACGACGTAAGTTGAACAAATGTGATAGAATTACGCTGAATTCTTATATTAACCGTAATATAAAATGATCTAATCGGGTCTCTGTTTGCCTTATCCTAGAAGTATAATAGTGCATTATACTCGCCATTTCATGCGCTTTTAGATGCCGCTTAGCCCAGGACGCTATCTGAAATAGGAACGACGTAAATTGAACAAATGTGATAGAATTTTGCTGAATTCTTAAATTAACCATAATATAAAATGACATAATCGGGACTCTGTTTGCCCTACCCTAGAAGTTTAATAGTGCATTTCACTCGTCATTTCATGCGCTTTGAGATGCCGCTAAGCCCAATAAGCTATCTGTAATAGAAGCGAAGTAAATTGAACGAATGTGATAGAATTTCGTTGAATTCTTATATTAACCAAAATATAAAATGATCTAATCGGGTCTCTGATTGCCCTATCATAGAAGTTTAATAGTGCATTTTACTCGCCATTTCATGCGCCTTCAGATGCCGCTTAGCCCAATAAGCTATCTGAAATAGGAGCGACGTAAATTGAACAAATGTGATAGAATATCCCTGAAACCTTATATTAAACAAAATATAAAATGATCTAATCGGGTCTCTGATTGCCCTATCATAGAAGTTTAGTAGTGCATATTACTCGCCATTCCACGCGCTTTAAGATGCCGTCTAGCCCAGTACGCTATCTGAAATAGGAGCGACGTAAATTGAACAAATGTGATAAAATTTTGCTGACATCTTAAATTAACCATAATATAAAATGATCTCATCGGGTCTCTGTTTGCCCTACCCTAGAAGTTTAATAGTGCATTTTACTCGCCATTTCATGCGCCTTCAGATGCCGCTTAGCTCAATAAGCTATCTGAAATAGGAGCGACGTAAATTGAACAAATGTGATAGAATTTCCCTGAAATCTTACATTAAACAAAATATAAAATGATCTAATCGGGTCTCAGATTGCCCTATCATAGAAGTTTAACAGTGCATTTCACTCGTCATTTCATGCGCTTTGACATGCCGCTTAGCCCAATAAGCTATCTGAAATAGGAGCGACGTAAATTGAACAAATGTGATAGAATTTCCCTGAAATCTTATATTAAACAAAATATACAATGAGCTAATCGGGTCTCTGATTGCCCTATCATAAAAGTTGAGCTGTGCATTTTACTCGCCATTCCACGCGCTTTAAGATGGCGCCTAGCCCAGTACGCTATCTGAAATAGGAGCGACGTAAGTTGAACAAATGTGATAGAATTTCGCTGAGTTCTTTTATTAACCATAATGTAAAATGATCTGCTCGGGTCTCTGTTCGCCCTAGCCTAGAAGTTTAATAGTGCATTTCACTCGTCATTTCATGCGCTTTGAGATGCCGCTGAGCCCTATAAGCTACCTGTAATAGGAGCGACGTAAATTGAACAAATGTGATAGAATTTCGCTGAATTCTTAAATTAACCATAATATAAAATAACCTAATCGGGTCTCTGTTTGCCCTACCCTAGAAGTTTAATAGTGCATTTCACTCGTCATTTCATGCGCTTTGAGATGCCGCTAAGCCCAATAAGCTATCTGTAATAGAAGCGACGTAAATTGAACAAATGTGATAGAATTTCGTTGAATTCTTATATTAACCAAAATATAAAATGATCTAATCGGGTCTCTGATTGCCCTATCATAGAAGTTTAATAGTGCATTTTACTCGCCAGTTCATGCGCCTTCAGATGCCGCTTAGCCCAATAAGCTATCTGAAATAGGAGCGACGTAAATTGAACAAATGTGATAGAATTTCCCTGAAATCTTATATTAAACAAAATATAAAATGAGCTAATCGGGTCTCTGATTGCCCTATCATAGAAGTTTAGTAGTGCATTTTACTCGCCATTCCACGAGCTTTAAGATGCCGCCTAGCACAGTACGCTATCTGAAATAGGAGCGACGTAAGTTGAACAAATGTGATAGAATTTCGCAGAATTCTTATATTAACCAAAATATAAAATGATCTAATCTGGTCTCTGTTCGCCCTAGCCTAGAAGTTTAATAGTGCATTTTGTTCGCCATTTCATGCGCTTTGAGATGCCGCTAAGCCCAATAAGCTGTGTGAAATAGGAGCGACGTAAATTGAACAAATGTGATAGAATCTCGCTGAATACTTATATTACCCTTAATGTAAAATGATCTAATCGGGTCTCTGTTCGCCCTACCCCAGAAGTTTAATAGTGCATTTCACTCGCCATTTCATGCGCTTTGAGATGACGCTTAACCCAATACGCTATCTGAAATAGGAGCGACGTAAGTTGAACAAATGTGACAGAATTACGCTGCATTCTTATATTCACCTTAATGTAAAATGATCTCTTCGGTTCTCTGTTCGCCCTACCCTAGAAGTATAATAGTGCATTTCACTCGTCATTTCATGCGCTTTGAGATGCCGTGTAGCCCAATACGCTATCCGAAATAAGAGCGACGTAAATTGAACAAATGTGATAGAATTTCGCTGAATTCTTATATTAACCAAAGTATAAAATGATCTAGTCTGGTCTCTGATTGCCCTATCATAGAAGTTTAATAGTGCATATCACTCGACATTTCATGCGCTTTGAGATGCCGCTAAGCACAATAAGCTATCTGGAATAGCAGCGACGTAAATTGAACAAATGTGAAAGAATTACGCCGCATTCTTATATTAACCGTAATATAAAATGATCTAATCGGGTCTCTGTTTGCCTTATCCTAGACGTTTAATAGTGCATTTTACTCGCCATTTCACGCGCTTTAAGATGCCGCCTAGCCCAGTGCGCTACCTGAAATAGGAGCGACATAAGTTGAACAAATGTGATAGAATTACGCTGAATTCTTATATTAACCATAATATAAAATGATCTAATCGGGTCTCTGTTTGCCCTACCCTAATAGTTTAATTGTGCATTTTACTCGCCATTTCATGCGCTTTGAGATGCCGCTTATCCCAATACGCTATCTGAAATAGGAGCGACGTAAGTTGAACAAATGTGATAAAATTTCGCTGACATCTTAAATTAACCATAATATAAAATGATCTAATCGGGTCTCTGTTTGCCCTACCCTAGAAGTTTAATAGTGCATTTCACTCGACATTTCATGCGCTTTGAGATGCCGCTAAGCACAATAAGCTATCTGGAATAGCAGCGACGTAAATTGAACAAATGTGAAAGAATTACGCCGCATTCTTATATTAACCGTAATATAAAATGATCTAATCGGGTCTCTGTTTGCCTTATCCTAGAAGTTTAATAGTGCATTTTACTCGCCATTCCACGCGCTTTAAGATGCCGCCTAGCCCAGTACGCTACCTGAAATAGGAGCGGCGTAAGTTGAACAAATGTGATAGAATTACGCTGAATTCTTATATTAACCGTAATATAAAATGATCTAATCGGGTCTCTGTTTGCCTTATCCTAGAAGTTTGATAGTGCATTTTACTGGCCATTTCATGCGCTTTGAGATGCAGCTTAGCCCAATACGCTATCTGAAATAGGACCGACGTAAATTGAACAAATGTGATAGAATTTTGCTGAATGCTTAAATTAACCACAATATAAAATCATCTAATCGGGTCTCTGTTTGCCCTACCCTAGTAGTTTAATTGTGCATTTTACTCGCCATTTCATGCGCTTTTCGATGCCGCTTATCCCAATACGCTATCTGAAATAGGAGCGACGTACGTTGAACAAATGTGATAGAATTTCGCTGAATTCTTTTAAGAACCAGAATGTAAAATGATCTAATCGGGTCTCTGTTCGCCCTAGCCTAGAAGTTTAATAGCGCATTTTATTCGCCATTTCATGCGCCTTGAGATGCCGCTTAGCCCAATACGCTATCTGAAATAGGAGCGACGTAAATTGAACAAATGTGATAGAATTTCCCTGAAATCTTATATTAAACAAAATATAAAATGATCTAATCGGGTCTCTGATTGCCCTATCATAGAAGTTTAGCAGTGCATTTTACTCGCCATTCCACGCGCTTTAAGATGCCGCCTAGCCCAGTACGCTATCTAAATTAGGAGCGACGTAAGTAGAACAAATGTGATAGAATTACGCTGAATTCTTATATTAACCGTAATATAAAATGATCTAATCGGGTCTCTGTTTGCCTTATCCTAGAAGTTTAGTATTGCATTTTACTCGCCATTTCATGCGCTTTGAGATACCGCTTAGCCCAATACGCTATCTGAAATAGGAGCGACGTAAATTGAACAAATGTGATAGAATTTCGCTGAATTCTTAAATTAACTATAATATAAAATGATCTAATCGGGTCACTGATTGCCCTACCCTAGAAGTTTAATAGTGCATTTTGCTCGCCATTTCATGCGCTTTGAGATGCCGCTTAGCCCAATACGCTATCTGAAATATGAGCGACGTAAATTGAACAAATGTGATAGAATTTCGCTGAATTCTTAAATTAACTATAATATAAAATGATCTAATCGGGTCTCTGTTTGCCTTATCCTAGAAGTTTAGCATAGCATTTTACTCGCCATCTCATGCGCTTTGAGATGCCGCTTAGCCCAATACGCTATCTGAAATAGGAGCGACGTAAATTGAACAAATGTGATAGAATTTCGCTGAATTCTTAAATTAACTACAATATAAAATGATTTAATAGGGTCTCTGTTGGCCCTACCCTAGAAGTTTAATAGTGCATTTTACTCGCCATTTCATGCGCTTTGAGATGCCGCTTAGTGCAATACGCTATCTGAAATATGAGCGACGTAAATAGAACAATTGTGATAGAATTTCGCTGAATTCTTATATTAACCAAAATATAAAATGATCTAATCGGGTCTCTGATTGCCCTATCATAGAAGATTAATAGTGCATTTTACTCGCCACTCCACGCGCTTTAGGGTGCCGCTTAGCCCAGTACGCTATCCGAAATAGGAGCGACGTACATTGAACAAATGTGATAGAATTACGCTGAATTCTTATATTAACCGTAATATAAAATGATCTAATCGGGTCTCTGTTTGCCTTATCCTAGAAGTTTGATAGTGCATTTTACTGGCCATTTCATGCGCTTTGAGATGCAGCTTAGCCCAATACGCTATCTGAAATAGGAGCGACGTAAATTGAACAAATGTGATAGAATTTTGCTGAATTCTTAAATTAACCACAATATAAAATGATCTAATCGGGTCTCTGTTTGCCCTACCCTAGTAGTTTAATTGTGCATTTTATTCGCCATTTCATGCGCTTTTCGATGCCGCTTATCCCAATACGCTATCTGAAATAAGAGCGACGTACGTTGAACAAATGTGATAGAATTTCGCTGAATTCTTTTAAGAACCAGAATGTAAAATGATCTAATCGGGTCTCTGTTCGCCCTAGCCTAGAAGTTTAATAGCGCATTTTATTCGCCATTTCATGCGCCTTGAGATGCCGCTTAGCCCAATACGCTATCTGAAATATGAGCGACGTAAATTGAACAAATGTGATAGAACTTCGCTGAATTCTTAAATTAACTATAATATAAAATGATCTAATCGGGTCTCTGTTTGCCTTATCCTAGAAGTTTAGCATTGCATTTTACTCGCCATTTCATGCGCTTTGAGATGCCGCCTAGCCCAGTACGCTATCTGAAATAGGAGCGACGTAACTTGAACAAATGTGATAGAATTACGCTGAATTCTTATATTAACCGTAATATAAAACGATCTAATCGGGTCACTGTTTGCCTTATCCTAGAAGTTTAATAGCGCATTTTACTCGCCATTTCATGCGCTTTGAGATGCCGCTTAGCCCAATACGCTATCTGGAATAGGAGCGACGTAAATTGAAGAAATGTGATAGAATTACGCTGCATTCTTATATTAACCGTAATATAAAATGATCTAATCGGGTCTCTGTTTGCCCTACCCTAGAAGTTTAATAGTCCATTTTATTCGCCATTTCATGCGCTTTGAGATGCCGGTTAGCCCAATACGCTAACTGAAATAGGAGCGACGTAAATAGAACAAATGTGATAGGATTTCCCGGAAATCTTATATTAAACAAAATATAAAATGATCTAATCTGGTCTCTGACTGCCCTATCATTGAAGCTTAACAGTGCATTTTACTCGCCATTCCACGCGCTTTAAGATGCCGCCTAGCCCAGTACGCTATCTGAAATAGGAGCGACGTAAATTCAACAAATGTGATAGAATCTTGCTGAATTCTTAAATTAACCATAATATAAAATGATCTAATCGGGTCTCTGCTTGCCCTACCCTAGAAGTTTAATAGTGCACTTTACTCGTCATTTCATGCGCTTTGAGATGCCGCTTTGCCCAATACGCTATCTGAAATAGGAGCGACGTAAATTGAACGAATGTGATAGAATTTCGCTCAATTCTTAAATTAACCATAATATAAAATGATCTAATCGGGTCTCTGTTTGCCCTACCGTAGAACTTTAATAGTGCATTTTACTCGTCATTTCATGCGCTTTGAGATGCCCTTTAGCCTAATACGCTATCTGAAATTGGAGCGATATAAGTTGAACAAATGTGATAGAATTTCACTGAATTCTTTTATTAACCATAATGTAAAATGATCTAATCGGGTCTCTGTTCGCCCTAGCCTAGAAGTTTAATAGCGCATTTTATTCGCCATTTCATGCGCCTTGAGATGCCGCTTAGCACAATTCGCTATCTGAAATAGGAGCGACGTAAATTGAACAAATGTGATAGAATTTCCCTGAAATCTTATATTAAACAAAATATAAAATGATCTAATCGGGTCTCTGATTGCCCTATCATAGAAGTTTAGCAGCGCATTTTACTCGCCATTCCACGCGCTTTAAGATGCCGCCTAGCCCAGTACGCTATCTAAATTAGGAACGACGTAAGTTGAACAAATGTGATAGAATTACGCTGAATTCTTATATTAACCGTAATATAAAATAATCTAATCGGGTCTCTGTTTGCCTTATCCTAGAAGTTTAGTATTGCATTTTACTCGCCATTTCATGCGCTTTGAGATACCGCTTAGCCCAATACGCTATCTGAAATAGGAGCGACGTAAATTGAGCAAATGTGATAGAATTTTGCTGAATTCTTATATTAACCAATATATAAAATGACCTAATCGGGTCTCTGATTGCCCTATCATAGAAGTTTAATAGTGCACTTTACTCGCCATTCCACGCGCTTTAAGATGCCGCCTAGCCCAGTACGCTATCTGAAATAGGAACGACGTAAGTTGAACAAATGTGATAGAATTACGCTGAATTCTTATATTAACCGTAATATAAAATGATCTAATCGGGTCTCTGTTTGCCTTATCCTAGAAGTATAATAGTGCATTATACTCGCCATTTCATGCGCTTTTAGATGCCGCTTAGCCCAGGACGCTATCTGAAATAGGAACGACGTAAATTGAACAAATGTGATAGAATTTTGCTGAATTCTTAAATTAACCATAATATAAAATGACATAATCGGGACTCTGTTTGCCCTACCCTAGAAGTTTAATAGTGCATTTTACTCGCCATTTCATGCGCTTTGAGATGCCGCCTAGCCCAGTACGCTATCTGAAATAGGAGCGACGTAACTTGAACAAATGTGATAGAATTACGCTGAATTCTTATATTAACCGTAATATAAAACGATCTAATCGGGTCACTGTTTGCCTTATCCTAGAAGTTTAATAGCGCATTTTACTCGCCATTTCATGCGCTTTGAGATGCCGCTTAGCCCAATACGCTATCTGGAATAGGAGCGACGTAAATTGAAGAAATGTGATAGAATTACGCTGCATTCTTATATTAACCGTAATATAAAATGATCTAATCGGGTCTCTGTTTGCCCTACCCTAGAAGTTTAATAGTCCATTTTATTCGCCATTTCATGCGCTTTGAGATGCCGGTTAGCCCAATACGCTAACTGAAATAGGAGCGACGTAAATAGAACAAATGTGATAGGATTTCCCGGAAATCTTATATTAAACAAAATATAAAATGATCTAATCTGGTCTCTGACTGCCCTATCATTGAAGCTTAACAGTGCATTTTACTCGCCATTCCACGCGCTTTAAGATGGCGCCTAGCCCAGTACGCTATCTGAAATAGGAGCGACGTAAGTTGAACAAATGTGATAGAATTTCGCTGAGTTCTTTTATTAACCATAATGTAAAATGATCTGCTCGGGTCTCTGTTCGCCCTAGCCTAGAAGTTTAATAGTGCATTTCACTCGTCATTTCATGCGCTTTGAGATGCCGCTGAGCCCTATAAGCTACCTGTAATAGGAGCGACGTAAATTGAACAAATGTGATAGAATTTCGCTGAATTCTTAAATTAACCATAATATAAAATAACCTAATCGGGTCTCTGTTTGCCCTACCCTAGAAGTTTAATAGTGCATTTCACTCGTCATTTCATGCGCTTTGAGATGCCGCTAAGCCCAATAAGCTATCTGTAATAGAAGCGACGTAAATTGAACAAATGTGATAGAATTTCGTTGAATTCTTATATTAACCAAAATATAAAATGATCTAATCGGGTCTCTGATTGCCCTATCATAGAAGTTTAATAGTGCATTTTACTCGCCAGTTCATGCGCCTTCAGATGCCGCTTAGCCCAATAAGCTATCTGAAATAGGAGCGACGTAAATTGAACAAATGTGATAGAATTTCCCTGAAATCTTATATTAAACAAAATATAAAATGAGCTAATCGGGTCTCTGATTGCCCTATCATAGAAGTTTAGTAGTGCATTTTACTCGCCATTCCACGAGCTTTAAGATGCCGCCTAGCACAGTACGCTATCTGAAATAGGAGCGACGTAAGTTGAACAAATGTGATAGAATTTCGCAGAATTCTTATATTAACCAAAATATAAAATGATCTAATCTGGTCTCTGTTCGCCCTAGCCTAGAAGTTTAATAGTGCATTTTGTTCGCCATTTCATGCGCTTTGAGATGCCGCTAAGCCCAATAAGCTGTGTGAAATAGGAGCGACGTAAATTGAACAAATGTGATAGAATCTCGCTGAATACTTATATTACCCTTAATGTAAAATGATCTAATCGGGTCTCTGTTCTCCCTACCCCAGAAGTTTAATAGTGCATTTCACTCGCCATTTCATGCGCTTTGAGATGACGCTTAACCCAATACGCTATCTGAAATAGGAGCGACGTAAGTTGAACAAATGTGACAGAATTACGCTGCATTCTTATATTCACCTTAATGTAAAATGATCTCTTCGGTTCTCTGTTCGCCCTACCCTAGAAGTATAATAGTGCATTTCACTCGTCATTTCATGCGCTTTGAGATGCCGTGTAGCCCAATACGCTATCCGAAATAAGAGCGACGTAAATTGAACAAATGTGATAGAATTTCGCTGAATTCTTATATTAACCAAAGTATAAAATGATCTAGTCTGGTCTCTGATTGCCCTATCATAGAAGTTTAATAGTGCATATCACTCGTCATTTCATGCGCTTTGAGATGCCGCTAAGCACAATAAGCTATCTGGAATAGCAGCGACGTAAATTGAACAAATGTGAAAGAATTACGCCGCATTCTTATATTAACCGTAATATAAAATGATCTAATCGGGTCTCTGTTTGCCTTATCCTAGACGTTTAATAGTGCATTTTACTCGCCATTTCACGCGCTTTAAGATGCCGCCTAGCCCAGTGCGCTACCTGAAATAGGAGCGACATAAGTTGAACAAATGTGATAGAATTACGCTGAATTCTTATATTAACCATAATATAAAATGATCTAATCGGGTCTCTGTTTGCCCTACCCTAATAGTTTAATTGTGCATTTTACTCGCCATTTCATGCGCTTTGAGATGCCGCTTATCCCAATACGCTATCTGAAATAGGAGCGACGTAAGTTGAACAAATGTGATAAAATTTCGCTGACATCTTAAATTAACCATAATATAAAATGATCTAATCGGGTCTCTGTTTGCCCTACCCTAGAAGTTTAATAGTGCATTTCACTCGACATTTCATGCGCTTTGAGATGCCGCTAAGCACAATAAGCTATCTGGAATAGCAGCGACGTAAATTGAACAAATGTGAAAGAATTACGCCGCATTCTTATATTAACCGTAATATAAAATGATCTAATCGGGTCTCTGTTTGCCTTATCCTAGAAGTTTAATAGTGCATTTTACTCGCCATTCCACGCGCTTTAAGATGCCGCCTAGCCCAGTACGCTACCTGAAATAGGAGCGGCGTAAGTTGAACAAATGTGATAGAATTACGCTGAATTCTTATATTAACCGTAATATAAAATGATCTAATCGGGTCTCTGTTTGCCTTATCCTAGAAGTTTGATAGTGCATTTTACTGGCCATTTCATGCGCTTTGAGATGCAGCTTAGCCCAATACGCTATCTGAAATAGGACCGACGTAAATTGAACAAATGTGATAGAATTTTGCTGAATGCTTAAATTAACCACAATATAAAATCATCTAATCGGGTCTCTGTTTGCCCTACCCTAGTAGTTTAATTGTGCATTTTACTCGCCATTTCATGCGCTTTTCGATGCCGCTTATCCCAATACGCTATCTGAAATAGGAGCGACGTACGTTGAACAAATGTGATAGAATTTCGCTGAATTCTTTTAAGAACCAGAATGTAAAATGATCTAATCGGGTCTCTGTTCGCCCTAGCCTAGAAGTTTAATAGCGCATTTTATTCGCCATTTCATGCGCCTTGAGATGCCGCTTAGCCCAATACGCTATCTGAAATAGGAGCGACGTAAATTGAACAAATGTGATAGAATTTCCCTGAAATCTTATATTAAACAAAATATAAAATGATCTAATCGGGTCTCTGATTGCCCTATCATAGAAGTTTAGCAGTGCATTTTACTCGCCATTCCACGCGCTTTAAGATGCCGCCTAGCCCAGTACGCTATCTAAATTAGGAGCGACGTAAGTAGAACAAATGTGATAGAATTACGCTGAATTCTTATATTAACCGTAATATAAAATGATCTAATCGGGTCTCTGTTTGCCTTATCCTAGAAGTTTAGTATTGCATTTTACTCGCCATTTCATGCGCTTTGAGATACCGCTTAGCCCAATACGCTATCTGAAATAGGAGCGACGTAAATTGAACAAATGTGATAGAATTTCGCTGAATTCTTAAATTAACTATAATATAAAATGATCTAATCGGGTCACTGATTGCCCTACCCTAGAAGTTTAATAGTGCATTTTGCTCGCCATTTCATGCGCTTTGAGATGCCGCTTAGCCCAATACGCTATCTGAAATATGAGCGACGTAAATTGAACAAATGTGATAGAATTTCGCTGAATTCTTAAATTAACTATAATATAAAATGATCTAATCGGGTCTCTGTTTGCCTTATCCTAGAAGTTTAGCATAGCATTTTACTCGCCATCTCATGCGCTTTGAGATGCCGCTTAGCCCAATACGCTATCTGAAATAGGAGCGACGTAAATTGAACAAATGTGATAGAATTTCGCTGAATTCTTAAATTAACTACAATATAAAATGATTTAATAGGGTCTCTGTTGGCCCTACCCTAGAAGTTTAATAGTGCATTTTACTCGCCATTTCATGCGCTTTGAGATGCCGCTTAGTGCAATACGCTATCTGAAATATGAGCGACGTAAATAGAACAATTGTGATAGAATTTCGCTGAATTCTTATATTAACCAAAATATAAAATGATCTAATCGGGTCTCTGATTGCCCTATCATAGAAGATTAATAGTGCATTTTACTCGCCACTCCACGCGCTTTAGGGTGCCGCTTAGCCCAGTACGCTATCCGAAATAGGAGCGACGTACATTGAACAAATGTGATAGAATTACGCTGAATTCTTATATTAACCGTAATATAAAATGATCTAATCGGGTCTCTGTTTGCCTTATCCTAGAAGTTTGATAGTGCATTTTACTGGCCATTTCATGCGCTTTGAGATGCAGCTTAGCCCAATACGCTATCTGAAATAGGAGCGACGTAAATTGAACAAATGTGATAGAATTTTGCTGAATTCTTAAATTAACCACAATATAAAATGATCTAATCGGGTCTCTGTTTGCCCTACCCTAGTAGTTTAATTGTGCATTTTATTCTCCATTTCATGCGCTTTTCGATGCCGCTTATCCCAATACGCTATCTGAAATAAGAGCGACGTACGTTGAACAAATGTGATAGAATTTCGCTGAATTCTTTTAAGAACCAGAATGTAAAATGATCTAATCGGGTCTCTGTTCGCCCTAGCCTAGAAGTTTAATAGCGCATTTTATTCGCCATTTCATGCGCCTTGAGATGCCGCTTAGCCCAATACGCTATCTGAAATATGAGCGACGTAAATTGAACAAATGTGATAGAACTTCGCTGAATTCTTAAATTAACTATAATATAAAATGATCTAATCGGGTCTCTGTTTGCCTTATCCTAGAAGTTTAGCATTGCATTTTACTCGCCATTTCATGCGCTTTGAGATGCCGCCTAGCCCAGTACGCTATCTGAAATAGGAGCGACGTAACTTGAACAAATGTGATAGAATTACGCTGAATTCTTATATTAACCGTAATATAAAACGATCTAATCGGGTCACTGTTTGCCTTATCCTAGAAGTTTAATAGCGCATTTTACTCGCCATTTCATGCGCTTTGAGATGCCGCTTAGCCCAATACGCTATCTGGAATAGGAGCGACGTAAATTGAAGAAATGTGATAGAATTACGCTGCATTCTTATATTAACCGTAATATAAAATGATCTAATCGGGTCTCTGTTTGCCCTACCCTAGAAGTTTAATAGTCCATTTTATTCGCCATTTCATGCGCTTTGAGATGCCGGTTAGCCCAATACGCTAACTGAAATAGGAGCGACGTAAATAGAACAAATGTGATAGGATTTCCCGGAAATCTTATATTAAACAAAATATAAAATGATCTAATCTGGTCTCTGACTGCCCTATCATTGAAGCTTAACAGTGCATTTTACTCGCCATTCCACGCGCTTTAAGATGCCGCCTAGCCCAGTACGCTATCTGAAATAGGAGCGACGTAAATTCAACAAATGTGATAGAATCTTGCTGAATTCTTAAATTAACCATAATATAAAATGATCTAATCGGGTCTCAGTTTGCCCTAGCCTAGGAGTTTAATAGTGCATTTTACTCGCCATTTCATGCGCTTTGAGATGCCGCTTAGCCCAATACGCTATCTGAAATAGGAGCGACCTAAATTGTACGAATGTGATAGAATTTTGCTGAATTCTTAAATTAACCATAATATAAAATGATCTAATCGGGTCTCTGCTTGCCCTACCCTAGAAGTTTAATAGTGCACTTTACTCGTCATTTCATGCGCTTTGAGATGCCGCTTTGCCCAATACGCTATCTGAAATAGGAGCGACGTAAATTGAACGAATGTGATAGAATTTCGCTCAATTCTTAAATTAACCATAATATAAAATGATCTAATCGGGTCTCTGTTTGCCCTACCGTAGAACTTTAATAGTGCATTTTACTCGTCATTTCATGCGCTTTGAGATGCCCTTTAGCCTAATACGCTATCTGAAATTGGAGCGATATAAGTTGAACAAATGTGATAGAATTTCACTGAATTCTTTTATTAACCATAATGTAAAATGATCTAATCGGGTCTCTGTTCGCCCTAGCCTAGAAGTTTAATAGCGCATTTTATTCGCCATTTCATGCGCCTTGAGATGCCGCTTAGCACAATTCGCTATCTGAAATAGGAGCGACGTAAATTGAACAAATGTGATAGAATTTCCCTGAAATCTTATATTAAACAAAATATAAAATGATCTAATCGGGTCTCTGATTGCCCTATCATAGAAGTTTAGCAGCGCATTTTACTCGCCATTCCACGCGCTTTAAGATGCCGCCTAGCCCAGTACGCTATCTAAATTAGGAACGACGTAAGTTGAACAAATGTGATAGAATATCCCTGAAACCTTATATTAAACAAAATATAAAATGATCTAATCGGGTCTCTGATTGCCCTATCATAGAAGTTTAGTAGTGCATATTACTCGCCATTCCACGCGCTTTAAGATGCCGTCTAGCCCAGTACGCTATCTGAAATAGGAGCGACGTAAATTGAACAAATGTGATAAAATTTTGCTGACATCTTAAATTAACCATAATATAAAATGATCTCATCGGGTCTCTGTTTGCCCTACCCTAGAAGTTTAATAGTGCATTTTACTCGCCATTTCATGCGCCTTCAGATGCCGCTTAGCTCAATAAGCTATCTGAAATAGGAGCGACGTAAATTGAACAAATGTGATAGAATTTCCCTGAAATCTTACATTAAACAAAATATAAAATGATCTAATCGGGTCTCAGATTGCCCTATCATAGAAGTTTAACAGTGCATTTCACTCGTCATTTCATGCGCTTTGACATGCCGCTTAGCCCAATAAGCTATCTGAAATAGGAGCGACGTAAATTGAACAAATGTGATAGAATTTCCCTGAAATCTTATATTAAACAAAATATACAATGAGCTAATCGGGTCTCTGATTGCCCTATCATAAAAGTTGAGCTGTGCATTTTACTCGCCATTCCACGCGCTTTAAGATGGCGCCTAGCCCAGTACGCTATCTGAAATAGGAGCGACGTAAGTTGAACAAATGTGATAGAATTTCGCTGAGTTCTTTTATTAACCATAATGTAAAATGATCTGCTCGGGTCTCTGTTCGCCCTAGCCTAGAAGTTTAATAGTGCATTTCACTCGTCATTTCATGCGCTTTGAGATGCCGCTGAGCCCTATAAGCTACCTGTAATAGGAGCGACGTAAATTGAACAAATGTGATAGAATTTCGCTGAATTCTTAAATTAACCATAATATAAAATAACCTAATCGGGTCTCTGTTTGCCCTACCCTAGAAGTTTAATAGTGCATTTCACTCGTCATTTCATGCGCTTTGAGATGCCGCTAAGCCCAATAAGCTATCTATAATAGAAGCGACGTAAATTGAACAAATGTGATAGAATTTCGTTGAATTCTTATATTAACCAAAATATAAAATGATCTAATCGGGTCTCTGATTGCCCTATCATAGAAGTTTAATAGTGCATTTTACTCGCCAGTTCATGCGCCTTCAGATGCCGCTTAGCCCAATAAGCTATCTGAAATAGGAGCGACGTAAATTGAACAAATGTGATAGAATTTCCCTGAAATCTTATATTAAACAAAATATAAAATGAGCTAATCGGGTCTCTGATTGCCCTATCATAGAAGTTTAGTAGTGCATTTTACTCGCCATTCCACGAGCTTTAAGATGCCGCCTAGCACAGTACGCTATCTGAAATAGGAGCGACGTAAGTTGAACAAATGTGATAGAATTTCGCAGAATTCTTATATTAACCAAAATATAAAATGATCTAATCTGGTCTCTGTTCGCCCTAGCCTAGAAGTTTAATAGTGCATTTTGTTCGCCATTTCATGCGCTTTGAGATGCCGCTAAGCCCAATAAGCTGTGTGAAATAGGAGCGACGTAAATTGAACAAATGTGATAGAATCTCGCTGAATACTTATATTACCCTTAATGTAAAATGATCTAATCGGGTCTCTGTTCGCCCTACCCCAGAAGTTTAATAGTGCATTTCACTCGCCATTTCATGCGCTTTGAGATGACGCTTAACCCAATACGCTATCTGAAATAGGAGCGACGTAAGTTGAACAAATGTGACAGAATTACGCTGCATTCTTATATTCACCTTAATGTAAAATGATCTCTTCGGTTCTCTGTTCGCCCTACCCTAGAAGTATAATAGTGCATTTCACTCGTCATTTCATGCGCTTTGAGATGCCGTGTAGCCCAATACGCTATCCGAAATAAGAGCGACGTAAATTGAACAAATGTGATAGAATTTCGCTGAATTCTTATATTAACCAAAGTATAAAATGATCTAGTCTGGTCTTTGATTGCCCTATCATAGAAGTTTAATAGTGCATATCACTCGACATTTCATGCGCTTTGAGATGCCGCTAAGCACAATAAGCTATCTGGAATAGCAGCGACGTAAATTGAACAAATGTGAAAGAATTACGCCGCATTCTTATATTAACCGTAATATAAAATGATCTAATCGGGTCTCTGTTTGCCTTATCCTAGACGTTTAATAGTGCATTTTACTCGCCATTTCACGCGCTTTAAGATGCCGCCTAGCCCAGTGCGCTACCTGAAATAGGAGCGACATAAGTTGAACAAATGTGATAGAATTACGCTGAATTCTTATATTAACCATAATATAAAATGATCTAATCGGGTCTCTGTTTGCCCTACCCTAATAGTTTAATTGTGCATTTTACTCGCCATTTCATGCGCTTTGAGATGCCGCTTATCCCAATACGCTATCTGAAATAGGAGCGACGTAAGTTGAACAAATGTGATAAAATTTCGCTGACATCTTAAATTAACCATAATATAAAATGATCTAATCGGGTCTCTGTTTGCCCTACCCTAGAAGTTTAATAGTGCATTTCACTCGACATTTCATGCGCTTTGAGATGCCGCTAAGCACAATAAGCTATCTGGAATAGCAGCGACGTAAATTGAACAAATGTGAAAGAATTACGCCGCATTCTTATATTAACCGTAATATAAAATGATCTAATCGGGTCTCTGTTTGCCTTATCCTAGAAGTTTAATAGTGCATTTTACTCGCCATTCCACGCGCTTTAAGATGCCGCCTAGCCCAGTACGCTACCTGAAATAGGAGCGGCGTAAGTTGAACAAATGTGATAGAATTACGCTGAATTCTTATATTAACCGTAATATAAAATGATCTAATCGGGTCTCTGTTTGCCTTATCCTAGAAGTTTGATAGTGCATTTTACTGGCCATTTCATGCGCTTTGAGATGCAGCTTAGCCCAATACGCTATCTGAAATAGGACCGACGTAAATTGAACAAATGTGATAGAATTTTGCTGAATTCTTAAATTAACCACAATATAAAATCATCTAATCGGGTCTCTGTTTGCCCTACCCTAGTAGTTTAATTGTGCATTTTACTCGCCATTTCATGCGCTTTTCGATGCCGCTTATCCCAATACGCTATCTGAAATAGGAGCGACGTACGTTGAACAAATGTGATAGAATTTCGCTGAATTCTTTTAAGAACCAGAATGTAAAATGATCTAATCGGGTCTCTGTTCGCCCTAGCCTAGAAGTTTAATAGCGCATTTTATTCGCCATTTCATGCGCCTTGAGATGCCGCTTAGCCCAATACGCTATCTGAAATAGGAGCGACGTAAATTGAACAAATGTGATAGAATTTCCCTGAAATCTTATATTAAACAAAATATAAAATGATCTAATCGGGTCTCTGATTGCCCTATCATAGAAGTTTAGCAGTGCATTTTACTCGCCATTCCACGCGCTTTAAGATGCCGCCTAGCCCAGTACGCTATCTAAATTAGGAGCGACGTAAGTAGAACAAATGTGATAGAATTACGCTGAATTCTTATATTAACCGTAATATAAAATGATCTAATCGGGTCTCTGTTTGCCTTATCCTAGAAGTTTAGTATTGCATTTTACTCGCCATTTCATGCGCTTTGAGATACCGCTTAGCCCAATACGCTATCTGAAATAGGAGCGACGTAAATTGAACAAATGTGATAGAATTTCGCTGAATTCTTAAATTAACTATAATATAAAATGATCTAATCGGGTCACTGATTGCCCTACCCTAGAAGTTTAATAGTGCATTTTGCTCGCCATTTCATGCGCTTTGAGATGCCGCTTAGCCCAATACGCTATCTGAAATATGAGCGACGTAAATTGAACAAATGTGATAGAATTTCGCTGAATTCTTAAATTAACTATAATATAAAATGATCTAATCGGGTCTCTGTTTGCCTTATCCTAGAAGTTTAGCATAGCATTTTACTCGCCATCTCATGCGCTTTGAGATGCCGCTTAGCCCAATACGCTATCTGAAATAGGAGCGACGTAAATTGAACAAATGTGATAGAATTTCGCTGAATTCTTAAATTAACCATAATATAAAATGATCTAATCGGGTCCCTGTTTGCTCTACCCTAGAAGTTTAATAGTGCATTTCACTCGTCATTTCATGCGCTTTGAGATGCCGCTTAGCCCAATACGCTATCTGAAATAGGAGCGACGTAAATTGAACAAATGTGATAGGATTTCGCTGAATTCTTAAATTAACCATAATATAAAATGAGCTAATCGGGTCTCTGATTGCCCTATCATAGAAGTTTAATAGTGCATTTTACTCGCCATTCCACGCGCTTTAAGATGCCGCATAGGCCAGTACGCTATCTGAAATAGGAACGACGTAAGTTGAACAAATGTGATAGAATTACGCTGAATTCTTATATTAACCGTTATATAAAATGATCTAATCGGGTCTCTGTTTGCCTCACCCTAGAAGTATAATAGTGCATTTCAGTCGTCATTTCATGCGCTTTGAGATGCCGCTAAGCCCAATAAGCTATCTGTAACAGAAGCGACGTAAATTGAACAAATGTGATAGAATTTCGCTGAATTCTTAAATTAACCATAATATCAAATGATCTAATCGGGTCTCTGTTTGCCCTACCCTAGAAGTTTAATAGTGCATATCACTCGTCATTTCATGCGCTTTGAGACGCCGCTTCGCCCAATAAGCTATTTGAAATAGGAGCGACGTAAATTGAACAAATGTGATAGGATTTCGCTGAATTCTTAAAGTAACCTTAATATAAAATGATCTAATCGGGTCTCTGGTTTCCCTACCATAGAAGTTTAATATTGCATTTTACTCGCCATTCCACGCGCCTTAAGATGCCGTCTAGCACAGTACGCTATCTGAAATAGGAGCGACGTAAATTGAACAAATGTGATAGAATTTCGCTGAATTCTTAAAGTAACCTTAATATAAAATGATCTAATCGGGTCTCTGTTTGCCCTAGCCTAGAAGTTTACGAGTTCATTTTATTCGCCATTTCATGCGCTTTGAGATGCCGCTTAGCCGAATACGCTATCTGAATTAGGAGCAACGTAAATTGAACAAATGTGATACAAATTCCCTGAAATCTGATATTAAACAAAATATGAAATGATCTAATCGGGTCTCTGATTGCCCTATCATAGAAGTTTAGCAGTGCATTTTACTCGCCATTCCACGCGCTTTAATATGCCGCCTAGCCCAGTACGCTATCTAAATTAGGAGCGACGTAAGTTGAACAAATGTGATAGAATTACGCTGAATTCTTATATTAACCGTAATATAAAATGATCTAATCGGGTCTCTGTTTGTCTTATCCTTGAAGTTTAGTATTGCATTTTACTCGCCATTTCATGCGCTTTGAGATACCGCTTAGCCCAATACGCTATCTGAAATAGGAGCGACGTAAATTGAACAAATGTGATAGAATTTCGCTGAATTCTTAAATTAACTATAATATAAAATGATCTAATCGGGTCACTGATTGCCCTACCCTAGAAGTTTAATAGTGCATTTTGCTCGCCATTTCATGCGCTTTGAGATGCCGCTTAGCCCAATACGCTATCTGAAATATGAGCGACGTAAATTGAACAAATGTGATAGAATTTCGCTGAATTCTTATATTAACCAAAATATAAAATGATCTAATCGAGTCTCTGTTTGCCTTATCCTAGAAGTTTAGCATTGCATTTTACTCGCCATTTCATGCGCTTTGAGATGCCGCTTAGCCCAATACGCTATCTGAAATAGGAGCGACGAAAATTAAACAAATGTGATAGAATTTCGCTGAATTCTTAAATTAACTACAATATAAAATGATTTAATCGGGTCTCTGTTGGCCCTACCCTAGAAGTTTAATAGTGCATTTTACTCGCCATTTCATGCGCTTTGAGATGCCGCTTAGTGCAATACGCTATCTGAAATATGAGCGACGTAAATTGAACAAATGTGATACAATTTCGCTGAATTCTTATATGAACCAAAATATAAAATGATCTAATCGGGTCTCTGTTTGCCCTGCCCTAGAAGTTTAATAGTGCATTTCACTCGTCATTTCATGCGCTTTGAGATGCCGCTAAGCACAATAAGCTATCTGAAATACGAGCGACGTAAATAGAACAATTGTGATAGAATTTCGCTGAATTCTTATATTAACCAAAATATAAAATGATCTAATCGGGTCTCTGATTGCCCTATCATAGAAGATTAATAGTGCATTTTACTCGCCACTCCACGCGCTTTAGGGTGCCGCTTAGCCCAGTACGCTATCCGAAATAGGAGCGACGTACATTGAACAAATGTGATAGAATTTTGCTGAATTCTTAAATTAACCATAATATAAAATGATCTAATCGAGTCTCTGTTTGCCCTACCCTAGAAGTTTAATAGTGCATTTTGCTCGCCATTTCATGCGCTTTGAGATGCCGCTGAGCCCAATGCGCTATTTGAAATAGGAGCGACGTAAATTGAACAAATGTGATAGGATTTCGCTGAATTCTTAAAGTAACCTTAATATAAAATGATCTAATCGGGTCTCTGGTTTCCCTACCATAGAAGTTTAATATTGCATTTTACTCGCCATTCCACGCGCCTTAAGATGCCGTCCAGCACAGTACGCTATCTGAAATAGGAGCGACGTAAATTGAACAAATGTGATAGAATTTCGCTGAATTCTTAAAGTAACCTTAATATAAAATGATCTAATCGGGTCTCTGTTTGCCCTAGCCTAGAAGATTAAGAGTTCATTTTATTCGCCATTTCATGCGCTTTGAGATGCCGCTTAGCCGAATACGCTATCTGAATTAGGAGCGACGTAAATTGAACAAATGTGATACAAATTCCCTGAAATCTGATATTAAACAAAATATAAAATGATCTAATCGGGTCTCTGATTGCCCTATCATAGAAGTTTAGCAGTGCATTTTACTCGCCATTCCACGCGCTTTAATATGCCGCCTAGCCCAGTACGCTATCTAAATTAGGAGCGACGTAAGTTGAACAAATGTGATAGAATTACGCTGAATTCTTATATTAACCGTAATATAAAATGATCTAATCGGGTCTCTGTTTGTCTTATCCTAGAAGTTTAGTATTGCATTTTACTCGCCATTTCATGCGCTTTGAGATACCGCTTAGCCCAATACGCTATCTGAAATAGGAGCGACGTAAATTGAACAAATGTGATAGAATTTCGCTGAATTCTTAAATTAACTATAATATAAAATGATCTAATCGGGTCACTGATTGCCCTACCCTAGAAGTTTAATAGTGCATTTTGCTCGCCATTTCATGCGCTTTGAGATGCCGCTTAGCCCAATACGCTATCTGAAATATGAGCGACGTAAATTGAACAAATGTGATAGAATTTCGCTGAATTCTTATATTAACCAAAATATAAAATGATCTAATCGGGTCTCTGTTTGCCTTATCCTAGAAGTTTAGCATTGCATTTTACTCGCCATTTCATGCGCTTTGAGATGCCGCTTAGCCCAATACGCTATCTGAAATAGGAGCGACGAAAATTGAACAAATGTGATAGAATTTCGCTGAATTCTTAAATTAACCATAATATAAAATGATCTAATCGGGTCTCTGTTTGCCCTACCCTAGAAGTTTAATAGTGCATATAACTCGTCATTTCATGCGCTTTGAGACGCCGCTTCGCCCAATAAGCTATTTGAAATAGGAGCGACGTAAATTGAACAAATGTGATAGGATTTCGCTGAATTCTTAAAGTAACCTTAATATAAAATGATCTAATCGGGTCTCTGGTTTCCCTACCATAGAAGTTTAATAGTGCATTTTACTCGCCATTCCACGCGCCTTAAGATGCCGTCTAGCACAGTACGCTATCTGAAATAGGAGCGACGTAAATTGAACAAATGTGATAGAATTTCGTTGAATTCTTATATTAACCTTAATATAAAATGATCTAATCGGGTCTCTGTTTGCCCTACCCTAGAAGTTTAATAGTGCATTTCACTCGTCATTTCATGCGCTTTGAGATGCCGCTAAGCACAATAAGCTATCTGGAATAGCAGCGACGTAAATTGAACAAATGTGAAAGAATTACGCCGCATTCTTATATTAACCGTAATATAAAATGATCTAATCGGGTCTCTGTTTGCCTTATCCTAGAAGTTTAATAGTGCATTTTACTCGCCATTTCACGCGCTTTAAGATGCCGCCTAGCCCAGTACGCTACCTGAAATAGGAGCGACGTAAGTTGAACAAATGTGATAGAATTACGCTGAATTCTTATATTAACCATAATATAAAATGATCTAATCGGGTCTCTGTTTGCCCTACCCTAATAGTTTAATTGTGCATTTTACTCGCCATTTCATGCGCTTTGAGATGCCGCTCATCCCAATACGCTATCTGAAATAGGAGCGACGTAAGTTGAAAAAATGTGATAGAATTTCGCTGACATCTTAAATTAACCATAATATAAAATGATCTAATCGGGTCTCTGTTTGCCCTACCCTAGAAGTTTAATAGTGCATTTCACTCGTCATTTCATGCGCTTTGAGATGCCGCTAAGCACAATAAGCTATCTGGAATAGCAGCGACGTAAATTGAACAAATGTGAAAGAATTACGCCGCATTCTTATATTAACCGTAATATAAAATGATCTAATCGGGTCTCTGTTTGCCTTATCCTAGAAGTTTAATAGTGCATTTTACTCGCCATTTCACGCGCTTTAAGATGCCGCCTAGCCCAGTACGCTACCTGAAATAGGAGCGACGTAAGTTGAACAAATGTGATAGAATTACGCTGAATTCTTATATTAACCATAATATAAAATGATCTAATCGGGTCTCTGTTTGCCCTACCCTAATAGTTTAATTGTGCATTTTACTCGCCATTTCATGCGCTTTGAGATGCCGCTCATCCCAATACGCTATCTGAAATAGGAGCGACGTAAGTTGAAAAAATGTGATAGAATTTCGCTGACATCTTAAATTAACCATAATATAAAATGATCTAATCGGGTCTCTGTTTGCCCTACCCTAGTAGTTTAATTGTGCATTTTACTCGCCATTTCATGCGCTTTTCGATGCCGCTTATCCCAATACGCTATCTGAAATAGGAGCGACGTACGTTGAACAAATGTGATAGAATTTCGCTGAATTCTTTTAAGAACCAGAATGTAAAATGATCTAATCGGGTCTCTGTTCGCCCTAGCCTAGAAGTTTAATAGCGCATTTTATTCGCCATTTCATGCGCCTTGAGATGCCGCTTAGCCCAATACGCTATCTGAAATAGGAGCGACGTAAATTGAACAAATGTGATAGAATTTCCCTGAAATCTTATATTAAACAAAATATAAAATGATCTAATCGGGTCTCTGATTGCCTTATCATAGAAGTTTAGCAGTGAATTTTACTCGCCATTCCACGCGCTTTAAGATGGCGCCTAGCCCAGTACGCTATCTAAATTAGGAGCGACGTAAGTAGAACAAATGTGATAGAATTACGCTGAATTCTTATATTAACCGTAATATAAAATGATCTAATCGGGTCTCTGTTTGCCTTATCCTAGAAGTTTAGTATTGCATTTTACTCGCCATTTCATGCGCTTTGAGATACCGCTTAGCCCAATACGCTATCTGAAATAGGAGCGACGTAAATTGAACAAATGTGATAGAATTTCGCTGAATTCTTAAATTAACTATAATATAAAATGATCTAATCGGGTCACTGATTGCCGTACCCTAGAAGTTTAATAGTGCATTTTACTCGCCATTTCATGCGCTTTGAGATGCCGCTTAGTGCAATAGGCTATCTGAAATATGAGCGACGTAAATTGAACAAATGTGATAGAATTTCGCTGAATTCTTATATGAACCAAAATATAAAATGATCTAATCGGGTCTCTGTTTGCCCTACCCTAGAAGTTTAATGGTGCATCTCACTCGTCATTTCATGCGCTTTGAGATGCCGCTAAGCACAATAAGCTATCTGAAATACGAGCGACGTAAATAGAACAATTGTGATAGAATTTCGCTGAATTCTTATATTAACTAAAATATAAAATGATCTATCCGGGTCTCTGATTGCCCTATCATAGAAGATTAATAGTGCATTTTACTCGCCACTCCTCGCGCTTTAGGGTGCCGCTTAGCCCAGTACGCTATCCGAAATAGGAGCGACGTACATTGAACAAATGTGATAGAATTTTGCTGAATTCTTAAATTAACCATAATATAAAATAATCTAATCGAGTCTCTGTTTGCCCTACCCTAGAAGTTTAATAGTGCATTTTACTCGCCATTTCAAGCGCTTTGAGATGCCGCTTCGCCCAATACGCTATCTGAAATAGGAGCGACGTAAATTAAACAAATGTGATAGAATTTCCCTGAAATCTTATATTAAACAAAATATAAAATGATCTAATCGGGTCTCTGATTGCCCTATCATAGAAGTTTAGCAGTGCATTTTACTCGCCATTCCACGCGCTTTAAGATGCCGCCTAGCCCAGTACGCTATCTAAATTAGGAGCGACGTAAGTTGAACAAATGGGATAGAATTTCGCTCAATTCTTAAATTAACCATAATATAAAATGATCTAATCGGATCTCTGTTTGCCCTACCCTAGAACTTTAATAGTGCATTTTATTCGGCATTTCATACGCTTTGAGATGCCGCTTTGCCCAATACGCTATCTGAAATAGGAGCGACGTAAATTAAACAAATGTGATAGAATTTCACTGAATTCTTATATTAACCAAAATATGAAATGATCTAATCGGGTCTCTGATTGCCCTAGCATAGAAGTTTAATAGTGCATTTTACTCGCCATTCCGCGCGCTTTAAGATGCCGCATAGCCCAGTTCGCTATCTGAAATATGAGCGACGTAAGTTGAACAAATGTGATAGAATTTCCCTGAAATCTTATATTAAACAAAATATAAAATGATCTAATCGGGTCTCTGATTGCCCTCTCATAGAAGTTTAGCAGTGCATTTTACTCGCCATTCCACGCGCTTTAAGATGCCGCCTAGCCCAGTACGCTATCTAAATTAGGAGCGACGTAAGTTGAACAAATGAGATAGAATTTCGCTCAATTCTTATATTAACCGTAATATAAAATAATCTAATCGGGTCTCTGTTTGCCTTATCCTAGAAGTTTAGTATTGCATTTTACTCGCCATTTCATGCGCTTTGAGATACCGCTTAGCCCAATACGCTATCTGAAATAGGAGCGACGTAAATTGAGCAAATGTGATAGAATTTTGCTGAATTCTTATATTAACCAATATATAAAATGATCTAATCGGGTCTCTGATTGCCCTATCATAGAAGTTTAATAGTGCACTTTACTCACCATTGCACGCGCTTTAAGATGCCGCCTAGCCCAGTACGCTATCTGAAATAGGAACGACGTAAGTTGAACAAATGTGATTGAATTACGCTGAATTCTTATATTAACCGTAATATAAAATGATCTAATCGGGTCTCTGTTTGCCTTATCCTAGAAGTATAATAGTGCATTATACTCGCCATTTCATGCGCTTTTAGATGCCGCTTAGCCCAGGACGCTATCTGAAATAGGAACGACGTAAATTGAACAAATGTGATAGAATTTTGCTGAATTCTTAAATTAACCATAATATAAAATGACATAATCGGGACTCTGTTTGCCCTACCCTAGAAGTTTAATAGTGCATTTCACTCGTCATTTCATGCGCTTTGAGATGCCGCTTAGCCCAATACGCTATCTGAAATAGGAGCGACGTAACTTGAACAAGTGTGATAGAATCTCGCTGAATACTTATATTAACCTTAATGTAAAATGATCTAATCGGGTCTCTGTTCGCCCTAGCCTAGAAGTTTAATAGCGCATTTTAATCGCCATTTCATGCGCCTTGAGATGCCGCTTAGCACAATACGCTATCTGAAATAGGAGCGACGTAAATTGAACAAATGTGATAGAATTTCCGTGAAATCTTATATTAAACAAAATATAAAATGATCTAATCGGGTCTCTGATTGCCCTATCATAGAAGTTTAGCAGTGCATTGTACTCGCCATTCCACGCGCTTTAAGATGCCGCCTAGCCCAGTACGCTATCTAAATTAGGAACGACGTAAGTTGAACAAATGTGATAGAATTACGCTGAATTCTTATATTAACCGTAATATAAAATAATCTAATCGGGTCTCTGTTTGCCTTATCCTAGAAGTTTAGTATTGCATTTTACTCGCCATTTCATGCGCTTTGAGATACCGCTTAGCCCAATACGCTATCTGAAATAGGAGCGACGTAAATTGAGCAAATGTGATAGAATTTTGCTGAATTCATATATTAACCAATATATAAAATGATCTAATCGGGTCTCTGATTGCCCTATCATAGAAGTTTAATAGTGCACTTTACTCGCCATTGCACGCGCTTTAAGATGCCGCCTAGCCCAGTACGCTATCTGAAATAGGAACGACGTAAGTTGAACAAATGTGATTGAATTACGCTGAATTCTTATATTAACCGTAATATAAAATGATCTAATCGGGTCTCTGTTTGCCTTATCCTAGAAGTATAATAGTGCATTCTACTCGCCATTTCATGCGCTTTTAGATGCCGCTTAGCCCAGGACGCTATCTGAAATAGGAACGACGTAAATTGAACAAATGTGATAGAATTTTGCTGAATTCTTAAATTAACCATAATATAAAATGACATAATCGGGACTCTGTTTGCCCTACCCTAGAAGTTTAATAGTGCATTTCACTCGTCATTTCATGCGCTTTGAGATGCCGCTAAGCCCAATAAGCTATCTGCAATAGAAGCGACGTAAATTGAACGAATGTGATAGAATTTCGTTGAATCCTTATATTAACCAAAATATAAAATGATCTAATCGGGTCTCTGATTGCCCTATCATAGAAGTTTAATAGTGCATTTTACTCGCCATTTCATGCGCCTTCAGATGCCGCTTAGCCCAATAAGCTATCTGAAATAGGAGGGACCTAAATTGAACAAATGTGATAGAATTTCCCTGAAACCTTATATTAAACAAAATATAAAATGATCTAATCGGGTCTCTGATTGCCCTATCATAGAAGTTTAGTAGTGCATATTACTCGCCATTCCACGCGCTTTAAGATGCCGCCTAGCCCAGTACGCTATCTGAAATAGGAGCGACGTAAATTGAACAAATGTGATAAAATTTTGCTGACATCTTAAATTAACCATAATATAAAATGACCTCATCGGGTCTCTGTTTGCCCTACCCTAGAAGTTTAATAGTGCATTTTACTCGCCATTTCATGCGACTTCAGATGCCGCTTAGCCCAATAAGCTATCTGAAATAGGAGCGACGTAAATTGAACAAATGTGATAGAATTTCCCTGAAATCTTATATTAAACAAAATATAAAATGATCTAATCGGGTCTCTGATTGCCCTATCATAGAAGTTTAACAGTGCATTTCACTCGTCATTTCATGCGCTTTGACATGCCGCTTAGCCCAATAAGCTATCTGAAATAGGAGCGACGTAAATTGAACAAATGTGATAGAATTTCCCTGAAATCTTATATTAAACAAAATATAAAATGAGCTAATCGGGTCTCTGATTGCCCTATCATAGAAGTTTAGTAGTGCATTTTACTCGCCATTCCACGAGCTTTAAGATGCCGCCTAGCACAGTACGCTATCTGAAATAGGAGCGACGTAAGTTGAACAAATGTGATAGAATTTCGCAGAATTCTTATATTAACCAAAATATAAAATGATCTATTCTGGTCCCTGTTCGCCCTAGCCTAGAAGTTTAAAAGTGCATTTTGTTCGCCATTTCATGCGCTTTGAGATGCCGCTAAGCCCAATAAGCTGTCTGAAATAGGAGCGACGTAAGTTGAACAAATGTGATAGAATTTTGCTGAATTCTTAAATTAACCACAATATAAAATGATCTAATCGGGTCTCTGTTTGCCCTACCCTAGTAGTTTAATTGTGCATTTTACTCGCCATTTCATGCGCTTTTCGATGCCGCTTATCCCAATACGCTATCTGAAATAGGAGCGACGTACGTTGAACAAATGTGATAGAATTTCGCTGAATTCTTTTAAGAACCAGAATGTAAAATGATCTAATCGGGTCTCTGTTCGCCCTAGCCTAGAAGTTTAATAGCGCATTTTATTCGCCATTTCATGCGCCTTGAGATGCCGCTTAGCCCAATACGCTATCTGAAATAGGAGCGACGTAAATTGAACAAATGTGATAGAATTTCCCTGAAATCTTATATTAAACAAAATATAAAATGATCTAATCGGGTCTCTGATTGCCTTATCATAGAAGTTTAGCAGTGAATTTTACTCGCCATTCCACGCGCTTTAAGATGCCGCCTAGCCCAGTACGCTATCTAAATTAGGAGCGACGTAAGTAGAACAAATGTGATAGAATTTCGCTGAATTCTTATATGAACCAAAATATAAAATGATCTAATCGGGTCTCTGTTTGCCCTACCCTAGAAGTTTAATAGTGCATCTCACTCGTCATTTCATGCGCTTTGAGATGCCGCTAAGCACAATAAGCTATCTGAAATACGAGCGACGTAAATAGAACAATTGTGATAGAATTTCGCTGAATTCTTATATTAACTAAAATATAAAATGATCTATCCGGGTCTCTGATTGCCCTATCATAGAAGATTAATAGTGCATTTTACTCGCCACACCACGCGCTTTAGGGTGCCGCTTAGCCCAGTACGCTATCCGAAATAGGAGCGACGTACATTGAACAAATGTGATAGAATTTTGCTGAATTCTTAAATTAACCATAATATAAAATGATCTAATCGGGTCTCTGTTTGCCCTACCCTAGAAGTTTAATAGTGCATTTTACTCGCCATTTCATGCGCTTTGAGATGCCGCATAGCCCAATACGCTATCTGAAATAGGAGCGACGTAAATTGAACAAATGTGATAGAATTTCCGTGAACTCTTATATTAAACAAAATATAAAATGATCTAATCGGGTCTCTGATTGCCCTATCATAGAAGTTTAGTAGTGCATTTTACTCGTCATCCCACGCGCTTTAATGTGCCGCCTAGCCCAGTACGCTATCTGAAATAGGAGCGACGTAAGTTGAACAAATGTGATAGAATTTTGCTGAATTCTTAAATTAACCATAATATAAAATGATCTAATCGGGTCTCTGTTTGCCCTACCCTAGAAGTTTAATAGTGCATTTCACTCGTCAATTTATGCGCTTTGAGATGCCGCTAAGCCCAATAAGCTATCGGAAATAGGAGCGACGTAAATTGAACAAATGTGATAGAATTTCGCAGAATTCTTATGTTAACCAAAATATAAAATGATTTAATCTGGTCTCTGTTCGCCATAGCCTAGAAGTTTAATAGTGCATTTTGTTCGCCATTTCATGCGCTTTGTGATGCCGCTTAGCCCAATACGCTATCTGAAATAGGAGCGACGTAAATTGAACAAATGTGAGAGAATTTTGCTGAATTCTCAAATTAACCATAATATAAAATGACCTAATCGGGTCTCTGTTTGCCCTACCCTAGAAGTTTAATAGTGCATTTCACGCGTCATTTCATGCGCTTTGAGATGCCGCTTAGCCTAATACGCTATCTGAAATTGGAGCGATATAAGTTGAACAAATGTGATAGAATTTCACTGAATTCTTAAATTAACCATAACATAAAATGATCTAATCGGGTCTCTGTTTGCCCTACCCTAGAAGTTTAATAGTGCATTTTGCTCGCCATTTCATGCGCTTTGAGATGCCGCTGAGCGCAATACGCTATTTGAAATAGGAGCGACGGAAATTGAACAAATGTGATAGAATTTTGCTGAATTCTTAAATTAACCATAATATGAAATGATCTAATCGGGTCTCTGATTGCCCTATCATAGAAGTTTAATAGTGCATTTTACTCGCCATTCCACGCGCTTTAAGCTGCCGCTCAGCCCAGTACGCTACCTGAAATAGGAACGACGTAAGTTGAACAAATGTGATAGAATTACGCTGAATTCTTAAATTAACCATAATATAAAATGATCTAATCGGGTCTCTGATTGCCCTATCATAGAAGTTTAATAGTGCATTTTACTCGCCATTCCACGCGCTTTAAGATGCCGCATAGGCCAGTACGCTATCTGAAATAGGAACGACGTAAGTTGAACAAATGTGATAGAATTACGCTGAATTCTTATATTAACCGTAATATAAAATGATCTAATCGGGTCTCTGTTTGCCTCACCCTAGAAGTATAATAGTGCATTTCACTCGTCATTTCATGCGCTTTGAGATGCCGCTAAGCCCAATAAGCTATCTGTAATAGAAGCGACGTAAATTGAACAAATGTGATAGAATTTCGCTGAATTCTTAAATTAACCATAATATAAAATGATCTAATCGGGTCCCTGTTTGCCCTACCCTAGAAGTTTAATAGTGCATTTCACTCGTCATTTCATGCGCTTTGAGATGCCGCTGAGCCCAATAAGCTACCTGTAATAGGAGCGACGTAAATTGAACAAATGTGATAGAATTTCGCTGAAATCTTAAATTAACCATAATATAAAATAACCTAATCGGGTCTCTGTTTGCCCTACCCTAGAAGTTTAATAGTGCATTTCACTCGTCACTTCATGCGCTTTGAGATGCCGCTAAGCCCAATAAGCTATCTGTAATAGAAGCGACGTAAATTGAACAAATGTGATAGAATTTCGTTGAATTCTTATATTAACCAAAATATAAAATGATCTAATCGGGTCTCTGATTGCCCTATCATAGAAGTTTAATAGTGCATTTTACTCGCCATTTCATGCGCCTTCAGATGCCGCTTAGCCCAATAAGCTATCTGAAATAAGAGCGACGTAAATTGAACAAATGTGATAGAATTTCGCTGAATCCTTAAATTAACCATAATATCAAATGATCTAATCGGGTCTCTGTTTGCCCTACCCTAGAAGTTTAATAGTGCACATCACTCGTCATTTCATGCGCTTTGAGACGCCGCTTCGCCCAATAAGCTATTTGAAATAGGAGCGACGTAAATTGAACAAATGTGATAGGATTTCGCTGAATTCTTAAAGTAACCTTAATATAAAATGATCTAATCGGGTCTCTGGTTTCCCTACCATAGAAGTTTAATATTGCATTTTACTCGCCATTCCACGCGCCTTAAGATGCCGTCTAGCACAGTACGCTATCTGAAATAGGAGCGACGTAAATTGAACAAATGTGATAGAATTTCGCTGAATTCTTAAAGTAACCTTAATATAAAATGATCTAATCGGGTCTCTGTTTGCCCTACCCTAGAAGTTTAATAGTGCATTTCACTCGTCATTTCATGCGCTTTGAGATGCCGCTAAGCACAGTAAGCTATCTGGAATAGCAGCGACGTAAATTGAACAAATGTGAAAGAATTACGCCGCATTCTTATATTAACCGTAATATAAAATGATCTAATCGGGTCTCTGTTTGCCTTATCCTAGAAGTTTAATAGTGCATTTTACTCGCCATTTCACGCGCTTTGAGATGCCGCTTATCCCAATACGCTATCTGAAATAGGAGCGACGTAAGTTGAACAAATGTGATAGAATTTCGCTGAATTCTTATATTAACCAAAATATAAAATGATCTAATCGGGTCTCTGTTTGCCTTATCCTAGAAGTTTAGCATTGCATTTTACTCGCCATTTCATGCGCTTTGAGATGCCGCTTAGCCCAATACGCTATCTGAAATAGGAGCGACGAAAATTGAACAAATGTGATAGTATTTCGCTGAATTCTTAAATTAACTACAATATAAAATGATTTAATCGGGTCTCTGTTGGCCGTACCCTAGAAGTTTAATAGTGCATTTTACTCGCCATTTCATGCGCTTTGAGATGCCGCTTAGTGCAATACGCTATCTGAAATATGAGCGACGTAAATTGAACAAATGTGATAGAATTTCGCTGAATTCTTATATGAACCAAAATATAAAATGATCTAATCGGGTCTCTGTTTGCCCTACCCTAGAAGTTTAATAGTGCATTTCACTCGTCAATTTATGCGCTTTGAGATGCCGCTAAGCCCAATAAGCTATCGGAAATAGGAGCGACGTAAATTGAACAAATGTGATAGAATTTCGCAGAATTCTTATGTTAACCAAAATATAAAATGATTTAATCTGGTCTCTGTTCGCCATAGCCTAGAAGTTTAATAGTGCATTTTGTTCGCCATTTCATGCGCTTTGTGATGCCGCTTAGCCCAATACGCTATCTGAAATAGGAGCGACGTAAATTGAACAAATGTGAGAGAATTTTGCTGAATTCTTAAATTAACCATAATATAAAATGACCTAATCGGGTCTCTGTTTGCCCTACCCTAGAAGTTTAATAGTGCATTTCACGAGTCATTTCATGCGCTTTGAGATGCCGCTTAGCCTAATACGCTATCTGAAATTGGAGCGATATAAGTTGAACAAATGTGATAGAATTTCACTGAATTCTTAAATTAACCATAACATAAAATGATCTAATCGGGTCTCTGTTTGCCCTACCCTAGAAGTTTAATAGTGCATTTTGCTCGCCATTTCATGCGCTTTGAGATGCCGCTGAGCGCAATACGCTATTTGAAATAGGAGCGACGGAAATTGAACAAATGTGATAGAATTTTGCTGAATTCTTAAATTAACCATAATATAAAATGATCTAATCGGGTCTCTGATTGCCCTATCATAGAAGTTTAATAGTGCATTTTACTCGCCATTCCACGCGCTTTAAGCTGCCGCTCAGCCCAGTACGCTACCTGAAATAGGAACGACGTAAGTTGAACAAATGTGATAGAATTACGCTGAATTCTTAAATTAACCATAATATAAAATGATCTAATCGGGTCTCTGATTGCCCTATCATAGAAGTTTAATAGTGCATTTTACTCGCCATTCCACGCGCTTTAAGATGCCGCATAGGCCAGTACGCTATCTGAAATAGGAACGACGTAAGTTGAACAAATGTGATAGAATTACGCTGAATTCTTATATTAACCGTAATATAAAATGATCTAATCGGGTCTCTGTTTGCCTCACCCTAGAAGTATAATAGTGCATTTCACTCGTCATTTCATGCGCTTTGAGATGCCGCTAAGCCCAATAAGCTATCTGTAATAGAAGCGACGTAAATTGAACAAATGTGATAGAATTTCGCTGAATTCTTAAATTAACCATAATATAAAATGATCTAATCGGGTCCCTGTTTGCCCTACCCTAGAAGTTTAATAGTGCATTTCACTCGTCATTTCATGCGCTTTGAGATGCCGCTGAGCCCAATAAGCTATCTGTAATAGAAGCGACGTAAATTGAACAAATGTGATAGAATTTCGCTGAATTCTTAAATTAACCATAATATAAAATGATCTAATCGGGTCCCTGTTTGCCCTACCCTAGAAGTTTAATAGTGCATTTCACTCGTCATTTCATGCGCTTTGAGATGCCGCTTAGCCCAATACGCTATCTGAAATAGGAGCGACGTAAATTGAACAAATGTGATAGAATTTCGCTGAATTCTTAAATTAACCATAATATAAAATGATCTAATCGGGTCTCTGATTGCCCTATCATAGAAGTTTAATAGTGCATTTTACTCGCCATTCCACGCGCTTTAAGATGCCGCATAGGCCAGTACGCTATCTGAAATAGGAACGACGTAAGTTGAACAAATGTGATAGAATTACGCTGAATTCTTATATTAACCGTAATATAAAATGATCTAATCGGGTCTCTGTTTGCCTCACCCTAGAAGTATAATAGTGCATTTCACTCGTCATTTCATGCGCTTTGAGATGCCGCTAAGCCCAATAAGCTATCTGTAATAGAAGCGACGTAAATTGAACAAATGTGATAGAATTTCGCTGAATTCTTAAATTAACCATAATATAAAATGATCTAATCGGGTCCCTGTTTGCCCTACCCTAGAAGTTTAATAGTGCATTTCACTCGTCATTTCATGCGCTTTGAGATGCCGCTGAGCCCAATAAGCTACCTGTAATAGGAGCGACGTAAATTGAACAAATGTGATAGAATTTCCTGAAATCTTAAATTAACCATAATATAAAATAACCTAATCGGGTCTCTGTTTGCCCTACCCTAGAAGTTTAATAGTGCATTTCACTCGTCATTTCATGCGCTTTGAGATGCCGCTAAGCCCAATAAGCTAACTGTAATAGAAGCGACGTAAATTGAACAAATGTGATAGAATTTCGTTGAATTCTTATATTAACCAAAATATAAAATGATCTAATCGGGTCTCTGATTGCCCTATCATAGAAGTTTAATAGTGCATTTTACTCGCCATTTCATGCGCCTTCAGATGCCACTTAGCCCAATAAGCTATCTGAAATAAGAGCGACGTAAATTGAACAAATGTGATAGAATTTCGCTGAATTCTTAAATTAACCGTAATATAAAATGATCTAATCGGGTCTCTGTTTGCCTTATCCTAGAAGTTTAATAGTGCATTTTACTCGCCATTTCACGCGCTTTGAGATGCCGCTTATCCCAATACGCTATCTGAAATAGGAGGCGACGTAAGTTGAACAAATGTGATAGAATTTCGCTGAATTCTTATATTAACCAAAATATAAAATGATCTAATCGGGTCTCTGTTTGCCTTATCCTAGAAGTTTAGCATTGCATTTACTCGCCATTTCATGCGCTTTGAGATGCCGCTTAGCCCAATACGCTATCTGAAATAGGAGCGACGAAAATTGAACAAATGTGATAGTATTTCGCTGAATTCTTAAATTAACTACAATATAAAATGATTTAATCGGGTCTCTGTTGGCCGTACCCTAGAGTTTAATAGTGCATTTTACTCGCCATTTCATGCGCTTTGAGATGCCGCTTAGTGCAATACGCTATCTGAAATATGAGCGACGTAAATTGAACAAATGTGATAGAATTTCGCTGAATTCTTATATGAACCAAAATATAAATGATCTAATCGGGTCTCTGTTTGCCCTACCCTAGAAGTTTAATAGTGCATTTCACTCGTCATTTCATGCGCTTTGAGATGCCGCTAAGCACAATAAGCTATCTGAAATACGAGCGACGTAATAGAACAATTGTGATAGAATTTCGCTGAATTCTTATATTAACCAAAATATAAAATGATCTAATCAGGTCTCTGATTGCCCTATCATAGAAGATTAATAGTGCATTTTACTCGCCACTCCACGCGCTTTGGGGTGCCGCTTAGCCCAGTACGCTATCCGAAATAGGAGCGACGTACATTGAACAAATGTGATAGAATTTGCTGAATTCTTAAATTAACCATAATATAAAATGATCTAATCGAGTCTCTGTTTGCCCTACCCTAGAAGTTTAATAGTGCATTTTGCTCGCCATTTCATGCGCATTGAGATGCCGCTGAGCCCAATGCGCTATTTGAAATAGGAGCGACGTAAATTGAACAAATGTGATAGAATTTCACTGAATTCTTATATTAACCAAAATATAAAATGATCTAATCAGGTCTCTGATTGCCCTATCAAAGAATTTTAATTGTGCATTCTACTCGCCATTCCACCCGCTTTAAGATGCCGCCTAGCCCAGTACGCTATCTGAAATAGGAGCGACGGAAATTGAAAAAATGTGATAGAATTTTGCTGAATTCTTAAATTAACCATAATATAAAATGATCTAATCGGCTCTCTGATTGCCCTATCATAGAAGTTTAATAGTGCATTTTACTCGCCATTCCACGCGCTTTCAGATGCCGCTTAGCCCAGTACGCTATCTGAAATAGGAGCGACGTACGTTGAACAAATGTGATAGAATTTCGCTGAATTCTTTTAAGACCAGAATGTAAAATGATCTAATCGGGTCTCTGTTCGCCCTAGCCTAGAAGTTTAATAGCGCATTTATTCGCCATTTCATGCGCCTTGAGATGCCGCTTAGCCCAATACGCTATCTGAAATAGGAGCGACGTAAATTGAACAAATGTGATAGAATTTCCCTGAAATCTTATATTAAACAAATATAAAATGATCTAATCGGGTCTCTGAGTGCCTTATCATAGAAGTTTAGCAGTGAATTTTACTCGCCATTCCACGCGCTTTAAGATGCCGCCTAGCCCAGTACGCTATCTAAATTAGGAGCGACGTAAGTAGAACAAATGTGATAGAATTACGCTGAATTCTTATATTAACCGTAATATAAATGATCTAATCGGGTCTCTGTTTGCCTTATCCTAGAAGTTTAGTATTGCATTTTACTCGCCATTTCATGCGCTTTGAGATGCCGCTTAGCCAATACGCTATCTGAAATAGGAGCGACGTAAATTGAACAAATGTGAAAGGATTACGCCGGCATTCTTATATTACCGTAATATAAAATGATCTAATCGGGTCTCTGTGTGCCTTATCCTAGAAGTTTAATAGTGCATTTTACTCGCCATTCCACGCGCTTTAAGATGCCGCCTAGCCCAGTACGCTACCTGAAATAGGAGCGACGTATGTTCAACAAATGTGATAGAATTTTGCTGAATTCTTAAATTAACCACAATATAAAATGATCTAATCGGGTCTCTGTTTGCCCCTACCCTAGTAGTTTAATAGGTGCATTTTACTCGCCATTTCATGCGCTTTTCGATGCCGCTTATCCCAATACGCTATCTGAAATAGGAGCGACGTACGTTGAACAAATGTGATAGAATTTCGCTGAATTCTTTTAAGAACCAGAATGGTAAAATGATCTAATCGGGGTCTCTGTTCGCCCTAGCCTAGAAGTTTAATAGCGCATTTTATTCGCCATTTCATGCGCCTTGAGATGCCGCTTAGCCCAATACGCTATCTGAAATAGGAGCGACGTAATTGAACAAATGTGATAGAATTTCCCTGAATCTTATATTAAACAAAATATAAAATGATCTAATCGGGTCTCTGATTGCCTTATCATAGAAGTTTAGCAGTGAATTTTACTCGCCATTCCACGCGCTTTAAGATGCCGCCTAGCCCAGTACGCTATCTAAATTAGGAGCGACGTAAGCAGAACAAATGTGATAGAATTACGCTGAATTCTTATATTAACCGTAATATAAAATGATCTAATCGGGTCTCTGTTTGGCTTATCCTAGAAGTTTAGTATTGCATTTTACTCGCCATTTCATGCGCTTTGAGATGCCGCTTAGCCCAATACGCTATCTGAAATAGGGAGCGACGTAAATTGAACAAATGTGATAGAATTTCGCTGAATTCTTAAATTAACTATAATATAAAATGATCTAATCGGATCACTGATTGCCCTACCCTAGAAGTTTAATAGTGCATTTTGCTCGCCATTTCATGCGCTTTGAGATGCCGCTTAGCCCAATACGCTATCTGAAATATGAGCGACGTAAATTGAACAAATGTGATAGAATTTCGCTGAATTCTTAAATTAACTATAATATAAAATGATCTAATCGGGTCTCTGTTTGCCTTATCCTAGAAGTTTAGCATTGCATTTTACTCGCCATTTCATGCGCTTTGAGATGCCGCTTAGCCCAATAAGCTATCTGAAATACGAGCGACGTAAATAGAACAATTGTGATAGAATTTCGCTGAATTCTTATATTAACCAAAATATAAAATGATCTAATCAGGTCTCTGATTGCCCTATCATAGAAGATTAATAGTGCATTTTACTCGCCACTCCACGCGCTTTAGGGTGCCGCTTAGCCCAGTACGCTATCCGAAATAGGAGCGACGTACATTGAACAAATGTGATAGAATTTTGCTGAATTCTTAAATTAACCATAATATAAAATGATCTAATCGAGTCTCTGTTTGCCCTACCCTAGAAGTTTAATAGTGCATTTTGCTCGCCATTTCATGCGCATTGAGATGCCGCTGAGCCCAATGCGCTATTTGAAATAGGAGCGACGTAAATTGAACAAATGTGATAGAATTTCACTGAATTCTTATATTAACCAAAATATAAAATGATCTAATCAGGTCTCTGATTGCCCTATCAAAGAATTTTAATTGTGCATTCTACTCGCCATTCCACCCGCTTTAAGATGCCGCCTAGCCCAGTACGCTATCTGAAATAGGAGCGACGGAAATTGAAAAATGTGATAGAATTTTGCTGAATTCTTAAATTAACCATAATATAAAATGATCTAATCGGCTCTCTGATTGCCCTATCATAGAAGTTTAATAGTGCATTTTACTCGCCATTCCACGCGCTTTCAGATGCCGCTTAGCCCAGTACGCTATCTGAAATAGGAGCGACATACGTTGAACAAATGTGATAGAATTTCGCTGAATTCTTTTAAGAACCAGAATGTAAAATGATCTAATCGGGTCTCTGTTCGCCCTAGCCTAGAAGTTTAATAGCGCATTTTATTCGCCATTTCATGCGCCTTGAGATGCCGCTTAGCCCAATACGCTATCTGAAATAGGAGCGACGTAAATTGAACAAATGTGATAGAATTTCCCTGAAATCTTATATTAAACAAAATATAAAATGATCTAATCGGGTCTCTGATTGCCTTATCATAGAAGTTTAGCAGTGAATTTTACTCGCCATTCCACGCGCTTTAAGATGCCGCCTAGCCCAGTACGCTATCTAAATTAGGAGCGACGTAAGTAGAACAAATGTGATAGAATTACGCTGAATTCTTATATTAACCGTAATATAAAATGATCTAATCGGGTCTCTGTTTGCCTTATCCTAGAAGTTTAGTATTGCATTTTACTCGCCATTTCATGCGCTTTGAGATACCGCTTAGCCCAATACGCTATCTGAAATAGGAGCGACGTAAATTGAACAAATGTGAAAGGATTACGCCGCATTCTTATATTAACCGTAATATAAAATGATCTAATCGGGTCTCTGTTTGCCTTATCCTAGAAGTTTAATAGTGCATTTTACTCGCCATTCCACGCGCTTTAAGATGCCGCCTAGCCCAGTACGCTACCTGAAATAGGAGCGACGTAAGTTCAACAAATGTGATAGAATTTTGCTGAATTCTTAAATTAACCACAATATAAAATGATCTAATCGGGTCTCTGTTTGCCCTACCCTAGTAGTTTAATTGTGCATTTTACTCGCCATTTCATGCGCTTTTCGATGCCGCTTATCCCAATACGCTATCTGAAATAGGAGCGACGTACGTTGAACAAATGTGATAGAATTTCGCTGAATTCTTTTAAGAACCAGAATGTAAAATGATCTAATCGGGTCTCTGTTCGCCCTAGCCTAGAAGTTTAATAGCGCATTTTATTCGCCATTTCATGCGCCTTGAGATGCCGCTTAGCCCAATACGCTACCTGAAATAGGAGCGACGTAAATTGAACAAATGTGATAGAATTTCCCTGAAATCTTATATTAAACAAAATATAAAATGATCTAATCGGGTCTCTGATTGCCTTATCATAGAAGTTTAGCAGTGAATTTTACTCGCCATTCCACGCGCTTTAAGATGCCGCCTAGCCCAGTACGCTATCTAAATTAGGAGCGACGTAAGTAGAACAAATGTGATAGAATTACGCTGAATTCTTATATTAACCGTAATATAAAATGATCTAATCGGGTCTCTGTTTGGCTTATCCTAGAAGTTTAGTATTGCATTTTACTCGCCATTTCATGCGCTTTGAGATACCGCTTAGCCCAATACGCTATCTGAAATAGGAGCGACGTAAATTGAACAAATGTGATAGAATTTCGCTGAATTCTTAAATTAACTATAATATAAAATGATCTAATCGGATCACTGATTGCCCTACCCTAGAAGTTTAATAGTGCATTTTGCTCGCCATTTCATGCGCTTTGAGATGCCGCTTAGCCCAATACGCTATCTGAAATATGAGCGACGTAAATTGAACAAATGTGATAGAATTTCGCTGAATTCTTAAATTAACTATAATATAAAATGATCTAATCGGGTCTCTGTTTGCCTTATCCTAGAAGTTTAGCATTGCATTTTACTCGCCATTTCATGCGCTTTGAGATGCCGCTTAGCCCAATAAGCTATCTGAAATACGAGCGACGTAAATAGAACAATTGTGATAGAATTTCGCTGAATTCTTATATTAACCAAAATATAAAATGATCTAATCAGGTCTCTGATTGCCCTATCATAGAAGATTAATAGTGCATTTTACTCGCCACTCCACGCGCTTTAGGGTGCCGCTTAGCCCAGTACGCTATCCGAAATAGGAGCGACGTACATTGAACAAATGTGATAGAATTTTGCTGAATTCTTAAATTAACCATAATATAAAATGATCTAATCGAGTCTCTGTTTGCCCTACCCTAGAAGTTTAATAGTGCATTTTGCTCGCCATTTCATGCGCATTGAGATGCCGCTGAGCCCAATGCGCTATTTGAAATAGGAGCGACGTAAATTGAACAAATGTGATAGAATTTCACTGAATTCTTATATTAACCAAAATATAAAATGATCTAATCAGGTCTCTGATTGCCCTATCAAAGAATTTTAATTGTGCATTCTACTCGCCATTCCACCCGCTTTAAGATGCCGCCTAGCCCAGTACGCTATCTGAAATAGGAGCGACGGAAATTGAAAAATGTGATAGAATTTTGCTGAATTCTTAAATTAACCATAATATAAAATGATCTAATCGGCTCTCTGATTGCCCTATCATAGAAGTTTAATAGTGCATTTTACTCGCCATTCCACGCGCTTTCAGATGCCGCTTAGCCCAGTACGCTATCTGAAATAGGAGCGACGTACGTTGAACAAATGTGATAGAATTTCGCTGAATTCTTTTAAGAACCAGAATGTAAAATGATCTAATCGGGTCTCTGTTCGCCCTAGCCTAGAAGTTTAATAGCGCATTTTATTCGCCATTTCATGCGCCTTGAGATGCCGCTTAGCCCAATACGCTATCTGAAATAGGAGCGACGTAAATTGAACAAATGTGATAGAATTTCCCTGAAATCTTATATTAAACAAAATATAAAATGATCTAATCGGGTCTCTGATTGCCTTATCATAGAAGTTTAGCAGTGAATTTTACTCGCCATTCCACGCGCTTTAAGATGCCGCCTAGCCCAGTACGCTATCTAAATTAGGAGCGACGTAAGTAGAACAAATGTGATAGAATTACGCTGAATTCTTATATTAACCGTAATATAAAATGATCTAATCGGGTCTCTGTTTGCCTTATCCTAGAAGTTTAGTATTGCATTTTACTCGCCATTTCATGCGCTTTGAGATACCGCTTAGCCCAATACGCTATCTGAAATAGGAGCGACGTAAATTGAACAAATGTGAAAGGATTACGCCGCATTCTTATATTAACCGTAATATAAAATGATCTAATCGGGTCTCTGTTTGCCTTATCCTAGAAGTTTAATAGTGCATTTTACTCGCCATTTCACGCGCTTTAAGATGCCGCCTTGCCCAGTACGCTACCTGAAATAGGAGCGACGTAAGTTGAACAAATGTGATAGAATTACGCTGAATTCTTATATTAACCATAATATAAAATGATCTAATCGGGTCTCTGTTTGCCCTACCCTAATAGTTTAATTGTGCATTTTACTCGCCATTTCATGCGCTTTGAGATGCCGCTCATCCCAATACGCTATCTGAAATAGGAGCGACGTAAGTTGAAAAAATGTGATAGAATTTCGCTGACATCTTAAATTAACCATAATATAAAATGATCTAATCGGGTCTCTGTTTGCCCTACCCTAGAAGTTTAATAGTGCATTTCACTCGCCATTTCATGCGCTTTGAGATGCCGCTAAGCACAATAAGCTATCTGGAATAGCAGCGACGTAAATTGAACAAATGTGAAAGAATTACGCCGCATTCTTATATTAACCGTAATATAAAATGATCTAATCGGGTCTCTGTTTGCCTTATCCTAGAAGTTTAATAGTGCATTTTACTCGCCATTCCACGCGCTTTAAGATGCCGCCTAGCCCAGTACGCTACCTGAAATAGGAGCGACGTAAGTTCAACAAATGTGATAGAATTTTGCTGAATTCTTAAATTAACCACAATATAAAATGATCTAATCGGGTCTCTGTTTGCCCTACCCTAGTAGTTTAATTGTGCATTTTACTCGCCATTTCATGCGCTTTAAGATGCCGCCTAGCCCAGTACGCTATCTGAAATAGGAGCGACGTACGTTGAACAAATGTGATAGAATTTCGCTGAATTCTTTTAAGAACCAGAATGTAAAATGATCTAATCGGGTCTCTGTTCGCCCTAGCCTAGAAGTTTAATAGCGCATTTTATTCGCCATTTCATGCGCCTTGAGATGCCGCTAAGCACAATAAGCTATCTGGAATAGCAGCGACGTAAATTGAACAAATGTGAAAGAATTACGCCGCATTCTTATATTAACCGTAATATAAAATGATCTAATCGGGTCTCTGTTTGCCTTATCCTAGAAGTTTAATAGTGCATTTTACTCGCCATTCCACGCGCTTTAAGATGCCGCCTAGCCCAGTACGCTATCTGAAATAGGAGCGACGTACGTTGAACAAATGTGATAGAATTTCGCTGAATTCTTTTAAGAACCAGAATGTAAAATGATCTAATCGGGTCTCTGTTCGCCCTAGCCTAGAAGTTTAATAGCGCATTTTATTCGCCATTTCATGCGCCTTGAGATGCCGCTTAGCCCAATACGCTATCTGAAATAGGAGCGACGTAAATTGAACAAATGTGATAGAATTTCCCTGAAAACTTATATTAAACAAAATATAAAATGATCTAATCGGGTCTCTGATTGCCTTATCATAGAAGTTTAGCAGTGAATTTTACTCGCCATTCCACGCGCTTTAAGATGCCGCCTAGCCCAGTACGCTATCTAAATTAGGAGCGACGTAAGTAGAACAAATGTGATAGAATTACGCTGAATTCTTATATTAACCGTAATATAAAATGATCTAATCGGGTCTCTGTTTGGCTTATCCTAGAAGTTTAGTATTGCATTTTACTCGCCATTTCATGCGCTTTGAGATACCGCTTAGCCCAATACGCTATCTGAAATAGGAGCGACGTAAATTGAACAAATGTGATAGAATTTCGCTGAATTCTTAAATTAACTATAATATAAAATGATCTAATCGGATCACTGATTGCCCTACCCTAGAAGTTTAATAGTGCATTTTGCTCGCCATTTCATGCGCTTTGAGATGCCGCTTAGCCCAATACGCTATCTGAAATATGAGCGACGTAAATTGAACAAATGTGATAGAATTTCGCTGAATTCTTAAATTAACTATAATATAAAATGATCTAATCGGGTCTCTGTTTGCCTTATCCTAGAAGTTTAGCATTGCATTTTACTCGCCATTTCATGCGCTTTGAGATGCCGCTTAGCCCAATACGCTATCTGAAATAGGAGCGACGTAAATTGAACAAATGTGATAGAATTTCGCTGAATTCTTAAATTAACTACAATATAAAATGATTTAATCGGGTCTCTGTTGGCCCTACCCTAGAAGTTTAATAGTGCATTTTACTCGCCATTTCATGCGCTTTGATATGCCGCTAAGCACAATAAGCTATCGGAAATAGGAGCGACGTAAATTGAACAAATGTGATAGAATTTCGCAGAATTCTTATGTTAACCAAAATATAAAATGATTTAATCTGGTCTCTGTTCGCCATAGCCTAGAAGTTTAATAGTGCATTTTGTTCGCCATTTCATGCGCTTTGTGATGCCGCTTAGCCCAATACGCTATCTGAAATAGGAGCGACGTAAATTGAACAAATGTGATAGAATTTCCCTGAAATCTTATATTAAACAAAATATAAAATGATCTAGTCTGGTCTCTGATTGCCCTATCATAGAAGTTTAATAGTGGATTTTACTCGCCATTCCACGCGCTTTAAGATGCCGCCTAGCCCAGTATGCTATCTGAAATAGGAACGACGTAAATTGAACAAATGTGATAGAGTTTCACTGAATTCTTATATTAACCAAAATGTAAAATGATCTAATCGGGTCTCTGATTGCCCTAGGATAGAAGTTAAATAGTGCATTTTACTCGCCATTCCGAACGCTTTAAGATGCCGCATAGCCCAGTTCGATATCTGCAATAGGAGCGACGTAAATTGAACAAATGTGATAGAATTTTGCTGAATTCTTAAATTAACCATAGTACAAAATGATCTAATCGGGTCTCTGTTTGCTCTACCCTAGAAGTTTAATAGTGCATTTTGCTAGCCATTTCATGCGCTTTGAGATGCCGCTTTGCTCAGTACGCTATTTGAAATAGGAGCGACGTAAGTTGAACAAATGTGATAGAATTTCGCTGAATTCTTAAATTAACCATAACATAAAATGATCTAATCGGGTCTCTGTTTGCCCTACCCTAGAAGTTTAATAGTGCATTTTGCTCGCCATTTCATGCGCTTTGAGATGCCGCTGAGTGCAATACGCTATTTGAAATAGGAGCGACGTAAATTGAACAAATGTGATAGAATTTCACTGAATTCTTATATTAACCAAAATATAAAATGATCTAATCGGGTCTCTGATTGCCCTATCATAGAATTTTAATTGTGCATTCTACTCGCCATTCCACCCGCTTTAAGATGCCGCCTAGCCCAGTACGCTATCTGAAATAGGAGCGACGGAAATTGAACAAATGTGATAGAGTTTTGCTGAATTCTTAAATTAACCATAATATAAAATGATCTAATCGGGTCTCTGATTGCCCTATCATAGAAGTTTAATAGTGCATTTTACTCGCCATTCCACGCGCTTTAAGATGCCGCTTAGCCCAGTACGCTATCTGAAATAGGAACGACGTAAGTTGAACAAATGTGATAGAATTACGCTGAATTCTTATATTAACCGTAATATAAAATGATCTAATCGGGTCTCTGTTTGCCTTATCCTAGAAGTTTAGTATTGCATTTTACTCGCCATTTCATGCGCTTTGAGATACCGCTTAGCCCAATACGCTATCTGAAATAGGAGCGACGTAAATTGAACAAATGTGATAGAATTTCGCTGAATTCTTAAATTAACTACAATATAAAATGATTTAATCGGGTCTCTGTTGGCCCTACCCTAGAAGTTTAATAGTGCATTTTACTCGCCATTTCATGCGCTTTGAGATGCCGCTCAGTGCAATACGCTATCTGAAATATGAGCGACGTAAATTGAACAAATGTGATAGAATTTCGCTGAATTCTAAAAGTAACCTTAATATAAAATGATCTAATCGGGTCTCTGTTTGCCCTACCCTAGAAGTTTAATAGTGCATTTCACTCGTCATTTCATGCGCTTTGAGATGCCGCTAAGCACAATAAGCTATCTGGAATAGCAGCCACGTAAATTGAACAAATGTGAAAGGATTACGCCGCATTCTTATATTAACCGTAATATAAAATGATCTAATCGGGTCTCTGTTTGCCTTATCCTAGAAGTTTAATAGTGCATTTTACTCGCCATTTCACGCGCTTTAAGATGCCGCCTAGCCCAGTACGCTACCTGAAATAGGAGCGACGTAAGTTCAACAAATGTGATAGAATTTTGCTGAATTCTTAAATTAACCACAATATAAAATGATCTAATCGGGTCTCTGTTTGCCCTACCCTAGTAGTTTAATTGTGCATTTTACTCGCCATTTCATGCGCTTTTCGATGCCGCTTATCCCAATACGCTATCTGAAATAGGAGCGACGTACGTTGAACAAATGTGATAGAATTTCGCTGAATTCTTTTAAGAACCAGAATGTAAAATGATCTAATCGGGTCTCTGTTCGCCCTAGCCTAGAAGTTTAATAGCGCATTTTATTCGCCATTTCATGCGCCTTGAGATGCCGCTTAGCCCAATACGCTATCTGAAATAGGAGCGACGTAAATTGAACAAATGTGATAGAATTTCCCTGAAATCTTATATTAAACAAAATATAAATGATCTAATCGGGTCTCTGATTGCCTTATCATAGAAGTTTAGCAGTGAATTTTACTCGCCATTCCACGCGCTTTAAGATGCCGCCTAGCCCAGTACGCTATCTAAATTAGGAGCGACGTAAGTAGAACAAATGTGATAGAATTACGCTGAATTCTTATATTAACCGTAATATAAAATGATCTAATCGGGTCTCTGTTTGCCTTATCCTAGAAGTTTAGTATTGCATTTTACTCGCCATTTCATGTGCTTTGAGATACCGCTTAGCCCAATACGCTATCTGAAATAGGAGCGACGTAAATTGAACAAATGTGATAGAATTTCGCTGAATTCTTAAATTAACTATAATATAAAATGATCTAATCGGGTCACTGATTGCCCTACCCTAGAAGTTTAATAGTGCATTTTGCTCGCCATTTCATGCGCTTTGAGATGCCGCTTAGCCTAATACGCTATCTGAAATATGAGCGACGTAAATTGAACAAATGTGATAGAAGTTCGCTGAATTCTTAAATTAACTATAATATAAAATGATCTAATCGGGTCTCTGTTTGCCTTATCCTAGAAGTTTAGCATTGCATTTTACTCGCCATTTCATGCGCTTTGAGATGCCGCTTAGCCCAATACGCTATCAGAAATAGGAGCGACGTAAATTGAACAAATGTGATAGAATTTCGCTGAATTCTTAAATTAACTACAATATAAAATGATTTAATCGGGTCTCTGTTGGCCCTACCCTAGAAGTTTAATAGTGCATTTTACTCGCCATTTCATGCGCTTTGAGATGCCGCTTAGTGCAATACGCTATCTGAAATATGAGCGACGTAAATTGAACAAATGTGATAGAATTTCGCTGAATTCTTATATGAACCAAAATATAAAATGATCTAATCGGGTCTCTGTTTGCCGTACCCTAGAAGTTTAATAGTGCATCTCACTCGTCATTTCATGCGCTTTGAGATGCCGCTAAGCACAATAAGCTATCTGAAATACGAGCGACGTAAATAGAACAAATGTGATAGAATTTTGCTGAATTCTTAAATTAACCATAATATAAAATGATCTAATCGGGTCTCTGTTTGCGCTACCCTAGAAGTTTAATAGTGCATTTTACCCGCCATTTCATGCGCTTTGAGATGCCGCATAGCCCAATACGCTATCTGAAATAGGAGCGACGTAAATTGAACAAATGTGATAGAATTTCCGTGAACTCTTATATTAAACAAAATATAAAATGATCTAATCGGGTCTCTGATTGCCCTATCATAGAAGTTTAGTAGTGCATTTTACTCGTCATCCCACGCGCTTTAAGGTGCCGCCTAGCCCAGTACGCTATCTGAAATAGGAGCGACGTAAGTTGAACAAATGTGATAGAATTTTGCTGAATTCTTAAATTAACCATAATATGAAATGATCTAATCGGGTCTCTGTTTGCCCTACCCTAGAAGTTTAATAGTGCATTTCACTCGTCACTTTATGCGCTTTGAGATGCCGCTAAGCCCAATAAGCTATCGGAAATAGGAGCGACGTAAATTGAACAAATGTGATAGAATTTCGCAGAATTCTTATGTTAACCAAAATATAAAATGATTTAATCTGGTCTCTGTTCGCCATAGCCTAGAAGTTTAATAGTGCATTTTGTTCGCCATTTCATGCGCTTTGTGATGCCGCTTAGCCCAATACGCTATCTGAAATAGGAGCGACGTAAATTGAACAAATGTGATAGAATTTCCCTGAAATCTTATATTAAACAAAATATAAAATGATCTAGTCTGGTCTCTGATTGCCCTATCATAGAAGTTTAATAGTGGATTTTACTCGCCATTCCACGCGCTTTAAGATGCCGCCTAGCCCAGTATGCTATCTGAAATAGGAACGACGTAAATTGAACAAATGTGAGAGAATTTGCTGAATTCTTAAATTAACCATAATATAAAATGACCTAATCGGGTCTCTGTTTGCCCTACCCTAGAAGTTTAATAGTGCATTTCACGCGTCATTTCATGCGCTTTGAGATGCCGCTTAGCCTAATACGCTATCTGAAATTGGAGCGATATAAGTTGAACAAATGTGATAGAATTTCGCTGAATTCTTTTATTAACCATAATGTAAAAAGATATAATCGGATCTCTGTTCGCCCGAGCCTAGAACTTTAATAGTGCATTTTATTCGCCATTTCAAACGCTTTGAGATGCCGCTTTGCCCAATACGCTATCTGAAATAGGAGCGACGTAAATTGAACAAATGTGATAGAATTTCACTGAATTCTTATATTAACCAAAATGTAAAATGATCTAATCGGGTCTCTGATTGCCCTAGGATAGAAGTTAAATAGTGCATTTTACTCGCCATTCCGAACGCTTTAAGATGCCGCATAGCCCAGTTCGCTATCTGCAATAGGAGCGACGTAAATTGAACAAATGTGATAGAATTTTGCTGAATTCTTAAATTAACCATAGTACAAAATGATCTAATCGGGTCTCTGTTTGCTCTACCCTAGAAGTTTAATAGTGCATTTTGCTCGCCATTTCATGCGCTTTGAGATGCCGCTTTGCTCAGTACGCTATTTGAAATAGGAGCGACGTAAGTTGAACAAATGTGATAGAATTTCGCTGAATTCTTAAATTAACCATAACATAAAATGATCTAATCGGGTCTCTGTTTGCCCTACCCTAGAAGTTTAATAGTGCATTTTGCTCGCCATTTCATGCGCTTTGAGATGCCGCTGAGCGCAATACGCTATTTGAAATAGGAGCGACGTAAATTGAACAAATGTGATAGAATTTCACTGAATTCTTATATTAACCAAAATATAAAATGATCTAATCGGGTCTCTGATTGCCCTATCATAGAATTTTAATTGTGCATTCTACTCGCCATTCCACCCGCTTTAAGATGCCGCCTAGCCCAGTACGCTATCTGAAATAGGAGCGACGGAAATTGAACAAATGTGATAGAGTTTTGCTGAATTCTTAAATTAACCATAATATAAAATGACCTAATCGGGTCTCTGATTGCCCTATCATAGAAGTTTAATAGTGCATTTTACTCGCCATTCCACGCGCTTTAAGATGCCGCTTAGCCCAGTACGCTATCTGAAATAGGAACGACGTAAGTTGAACAAATGTGATAGAATTACGCTGAATTCTTATATTAACCGTAATATAAAATGATCTAATCGGGTCTCTGTTTGCCTTATCCTAGAAGTTTAGTATTGCATTTTACTCGCCATTTCATGCGCTTTGAGATACCGCTTAGCCCAATACGCTATCTGAAATAGGAGCGACGTAAATTGAACAAATGTGATAGAATTTCGCTGAATTCTTAAATTAACTACAATATAAAATGATTTAATCGGGTCTCTGTTGGCCCTACCCTAGAAGTTTAATAGTGCATTTTACTCGCCATTTCATGCGCTTTGAGATGCCGCTCAGTGCAATACGCTATCTGAAATATGAGCGACGTAAATTGAACAAATGTGATAGAATTTCGCTGAATTCTAAAAGTAACCTTAATATAAAATGATCTAATCGGGTCTCTGTTTGCCCTACCCTAGAAGTTTAATAGTGCATTTCACTCGTCATTTCATGCGCTTTGAGATGCCGCTAAGCACAATAAGCTATCTGGAATAGCAGCCACGTAAATTGAACAAATGTGAAAGGATTACGCCGCATTCTTATATTAACCGTAATATAAAATGATCTAATCGGGTCTCTGTTTGCCTTATCCTAGAAGTTTAATAGTGCATTTTACTCGCCATTTCACGCGCTTTAAGATGCCGCCTAGCCCAGTACGCTACCTGAAATAGGAGCGACGTAAGTTGAACAAATGTGATAGAATTACGCTGAATTCTTATGTTAACCATAATATAAAATGATCTAATCGGGTCTCTGTTTGCCCTACCCTAATAGTTTAATTGTGCATTTTACTCGCCATTTCATGCGCTTTGAGATGCCGCTCATCCCAATACGCTATCTGAAATAGGAGCGACGTAAGTTGAAAAAATGTGATAGAATTTCGCTGACATCTTAAATTAACCATAATATAAAATGATCTAATCGGGTCTCTGTTTGCCCTACCCTAGAAGTTTAATAGTGCATTTCACTCGCCATTTCATGCGCTTTGAGATGCCGCTAAGCACAATAAGCTATCTGGAATAGCAGCGACGTAAATTGAACAAATGTGAAAGGATTACGCCGCATTCTTATATTAACCGTAATATAAAATGATCTAATCGGGTCTCTGTTTGCCTTATCCTAGAAGTTTAATAGTGCATTTTACTCGCCATTTCACGCGCTTTAAGATGCCGCCTAGCCCAGTACGCTACCTGAAATAGGAGCGACGTAAGTTCAACAAATGTGATAGAATTTTGCTGAATTCTTAAATTAACCACAATATAAAATGATCTAATCGGGTCTCTGTTTGCCCTACCCTAGTAGTTTAATTGTGCATTTTACTCGCCATTTCATGCGCTTTTCGATGCCGCTTATCCCAATACGCTATCTGAAATAGGAGCGACGTACGTTGAACAAATGTGATAGAATTTCGCTGAATTCTTTTAAGAACCAGAATGTAAAATGATCTAATCGGGTCTCTGTTCGCCCTAGCCTAGAAGTTTAATAGCGCATTTTATTCGCCATTTCATGCGCCTTGAGATGCCGCTTAGCCCAATACGCTATCTGAAATAGGAGCGACGTAAATTGAACAAATGTGATAGAATTTCCCTGAAATCTTATATTAAACAAAATATAAAATGATCTAATCGGGTCTCTGATTGCCTTATCATAGAAGTTTAGCAGTGAATTTTACTCGCCATTCCACGCGCTTTAAGATGCCGCCTAGCCCAGTACGCTATCTAAATTAGGAGCGACGTAAGTAGAACAAATGTGATAGAATTACGCTGAATTCTTATATTAACCGTAATATAAAATGATCTAATCGGGTCTCTGTTTGCCTTATCCTAGAAGTTTAGTATTGCATTTTACTCGCCATTTCATGTGCTTTGAGATACCGCTTAGCCCAATACGCTATCTGAAATAGGAGCGACGTAAATTGAACAAATGTGATAGAATTTCGCTGAATTCTTAAATTAACTATAATATAAAATGATCTAATCGGGTCACTGATTGCCCTACCCTAGAAGTTTAATAGTGCATTTTGCTCGCCATTTCATGCGCTTTGAGATGCCGCTTAGCCTAATACGCTATCTGAAATATGAGCGACGTAAATTGAACAAATGTGATAGAAGTTCGCTGAATTCTTAAATTAACTATAATATAAAATGATCTAATCGGGTCTCTGTTTGCCTTATCCTAGAAGTTTAGCATTGCATTTTACTCGCCATTTCATGCGCTTTGAGATGCCGCTTAGCCCAATACGCTATCAGAAATAGGAGCGACGTAAATTGAACAAATGTGATAGAATTTCGCTGAATTCTTAAATTAACTACAATATAAAATGATTTAATCGGGTCTCTGTTGGCCCTACCCTAGAAGTTTAATAGTGCATTTTACTCGCCATTTCATGCGCTTTGACGATGCCGCTTAGTGCAATACGCTATCTGAAATATGAGCGACGTAAATTGAACAAATGTGATAGAATTTCGCTGAATTCTTATATGAACCAAAATATAAAATGATCTAATCGGGTCTCTGTTTGCCGTACCCTAGAAGTTTAATAGTGCATCTCACTCGTCATTTCATGCGCTTTGAGATGCCGCTAAGCACAATAAGCTATCTGAAATACGAGCGACGTAAATAGAACAAATGTGATAGAATTTTGCTGAATTCTTAAATTAACCATAATATAAAATGATCTAATCGGGTCTCTGTTTGCGCTACCCTAGAAGTTTAATAGTGCATTTTACCCGCCATTTCATGCGCTTTGAGATGCCGCATAGCCCAATACGCTATCTGAAATAGGAGCGACGTAAATTGAACAAATGTGATAGAATTTCCGTGAACTCTTATATTAAACAAAATATAAAATGATCTAATCGGGTCTCTGATTGCCCTATCATAGAAGTTTAGTAGTGCATTTTACTCGTCATCCCACGCGCTTTAAGGTGCCGCCTAGCCCAGTACGCTATCTGAAATAGGAGCGACGTAAGTTGAACAAATGTGATAGAATTTTGCTGAATTCTTAAATTAACCATAATATGAAATGATCTAATCGGGTCTCTGTTTGCCCTACCCTAGAAGTTTAATAGTGCATTTCACTCGTCACTTTATGCGCTTTGAGATGCCGCTAAGCCCAATAAGCTATCGGAAATAGGAGCGACGTAAATTGAACAAATGTGATAGAATTTCGCAGAATTCTTATGTTAACCAAAATATAAAATGATTTAATCTGGTCTCTGTTCGCCATAGCCTAGAAGTTTAATAGTGCATTTTGTTCGCCATTTCATGCGCTTTGTGATGCCGCTTAGCCCAATACGCTATCTGAAATAGGAGCGACGTAAATTGAACAAATGTGATAGAATTTCCCTGAAATCTTATATTAAACAAAATATAAAATGATCTAGTCTGGTCTCTGATTGCCCTATCATAGAAGTTTAATAGTGGATTTTACTCGCCATTCCACGCGCTTTAAGATGCCGCCTAGCCCAGTATGCTATCTGAAATAGGAACGACGTAAATTGAACAAATGTGAGAGAATTTTGCTGAATTCTTAAATTAACCATAATATAAAATGACCTAATCGGGTCTCTGTTTGCCCTACCCTAGAAGTTTAATAGTGCATTTCACGCGTCATTTCATGCGCTTTGAGATGCCGCTTAGCCTAATACGCTATCTGAAATTGGGAGCGATATAAGTTGAACAAATGTGATAGAATTTCGCTGAATTCTTTTATTAACCATAATGTAAAAAGATATAATCGGATCTCTGTTCGCCCGAGCCTAGAACTTTAATAGTGCATTTTATTCGCCATTTCAAACGCTTTGAGATGCCGCTTTGCCCAATACGCTATCTGAAATAGGAGCGACGTAAATTGAACAAATGTGATAGAATTTCACTGAATTCTTATATTAACCAAAATGTAAAATGATCTAATCGGGTCTCTGATTGCCCTAGGATAGAAGTTAAATAGTGCATTTTACTCGCCATTCCGAACGCTTTAAGATGCCGCATAGCCCAGTTCGCTATCTGCAATAGGAGCGACGTAAATTGAACAAATGTGATAGAATTTTGCTGAATTCTTAAATTAACCATAGTACAAAATGATCTAATCGGGTCTCTGTTTGCTCTACCCTAGAAGTTTAATAGTGCATTTTGCTCGCCATTTCATGCGCTTTGAGATGCCGCTTTGCTCAGTACGCTATTTGAAATAGGAGCGACGTAAGTTGAACAAATGTGATAGAATTTCGCTGAATTCTTAATTAACCATAACATAAAATGATCTAATCGGGTCTCTGTTTGCCCTACCCTAGAAGTTTAATAGTGCATTTTGCTCGCCATTTCATGCGCTTTGAGATGCCGCTGAGCGCAATACGCTATTTGAAATAGGAGCGACGTAAATTGAACAAATGTGATAGAATTTCACTGAATTCTTATATTAACCAAAATATAAAATGATCTAATCGGGTCTCTGATTGCCCTATCATAGAATTTTAATTGTGCATTCTACTCGCCATTCCACCCGCTTTAAGATGCCGCCTAGCCCAGTACGCTATCTGAAATAGGAGCGACGGAAATTGAACAAATGTGATAGAGTTTTGCTGAATTCTTAAATTAACCATAATATAAAATGATCTAATCGGGTCTCTGTTTGCCTCACCCTAGAAGTTTAATAGTGCATATCACTCGTCATTTCATGCGCTTTGAGACGCCGCTTCGCCCAATAAGCTATTTGAAATAGGAGCGACGTAAATTGAACAAATGTGATAGGATTTCGCTGAATTCTTAAAGTAACCTTAATATAAAATGATCTAATCGGGTCTCTGGTTTCCCTACCATAGAAGTTTAATATTGCATTTTACTCGCCATTCCACGCGCCTTAAGATGCCGTCTAGCACAGTACGCTATCTGAAATAGGAGCGACGTAAATTGAACAAATGTGATAGAATTTCGCTGAATTCTTAAAGTAACCTTAACATAAAATGATCTAATCGGGTCTCTGTTTGCCCTACCCTAGAAGTTTAATAGTGCATTTCACTCGTCATTTCATGCGCTTTGAGATGCCGCTAAGCACAATAAGCTATCTGGAATAGCAGCGACGTAAATTGAACAAATGTGATAGAATTTCGCTGAATTCTTATATTAACCAAAATATAAAATGATCTAATCGGGTCTCTGTTTGCCTTATCCTAGAAGTTTAGTATTGCATTTTACTCGCCATTTCATGCGCTTTGAGATGCCGCTTAGCCCAATACGCTATCTGAAATAGGAGCGGCGTAAATTGAACAAATGTGATAGAATTTTGCTGAATTCTTAAATTAATCATAATATTAGATGATGTAATCGGGTCTCTGCTTGCCCTACCCTAGAAGTTTAATAGTGCATTTTACTCGCCATTTCATGCGCTTTGAGATGCCGCTTAGCCCAATACGCTATCTGAAATAGGAGCGACGTAAATTGAACAAATGTGATAGAATTTTGCTGAATTCTTAAATTAACCATAATATAAAATGATCTAATCGGGTATCTGTTTGCCCTACCCTAGAAGCTTAATATTGCATTGTACTCGCCATTTCATGCGCTTTGAGCTGCCGCTTAGCCCAATACGCTATCTGAAATAGGAGCGACGTAAGTTGAAAAATTGTGATAGAATTTCGCTGAATTCTTTTATGAACCATAATGTAAAATGATCTAATCGGGTCTCTGTTCTCCCTAGCCTAGAAGTTTAATAGTGCATTTTATTCTCCATTTCATGCGCTTTGAGATGCCGCTTAGCACAATACGCTATTTGAAATAGGGGCGACGTAAATTGAACAAATGTGATAGAATTACGCTGAATTCTTATAATATCCGTAATATAAAATGATCTAATCGGGTCTCTGTTTGCCTTATCCTAGAAGTTTAATAGTGCATTTTACTCGCCATTTCATGCGCTTGGAGATGCCGCTTAGCCCAGTACGCTACCTGAAATAGGAGCGACGTAAGTTGAACAAATGTGATAGAATTTCCCTGAAATCTTATATTAAACAAAATATAAAATGATCTAATCGTGTCTCTGATTGCCCTATCATAGAAGTTTAGTAGTGCATTTTACTCGCCATTCCACGCGCTTTAAGATGCCGCCGAGCCCAGTACGGTATCTGAAATAGGAGCGATGTAAATTGAACAAATGTGATAGAATTTTGCTGAATTCTTAAATTAACCATAATATAAAATGATCTAATCGGGTCTCTGTACGCCCTACCATAGAAATCTAATAGTGCATTTTACTCGCCATTTCATGCGCTTTGAGATGCCGCTTAGCCCAATACGCTATCTGAAATAGGAGCGACGTAAGTTGAACAAATGTGATAGAATTTCGCTGAATTCTTTTATTAACCATAATGTAAAATGATCTGATCGGGTCTCTGTTCGCCCTAGCCTAGAAGTTTAATAGTGCATTTTGCTCGCCATTTCATGCGCTTTGAGATGCCGCTTAGCCCAATACGCTATCTGAAATATGAGCGACGTAAATTGAACAAATGTGATAGAATTTCGCTGAATTCTTAAATTAACTATAATATAAAATGATCTAATCGGGTCTCTGTTTGCCTTCTCCTAGAAGTTTAGCATTGCATTTTACTCGCCATTTCATGCGCTTTGAGATGCCGCTTAGCCCAATACGCTATCAGAAATAGGAGCGACGTAAATTGAACAAATGTGATAGAATTTCGCTGAATTCTTAAATTAACTACAATATAAAATGATTTAATCGGGTCTCTGTTGGCCCTACCCTAGAAGTTTAATAGTGCATTTTACTCGCCATTTCATGCGCTTTGAGATGCCGCTTAGTGCAATACGCTATCTGAAATATGAGCGACGTAAATTGAACAAATGTGATAGAATTTCGCTGAATTCTTATATGAACCAAAATATAAAATGATCTAATCGGGTCTCTGTTTGCCGTACCCTAGAAGTTTAATAGTGCATCTCACTCGTCATTTCATGCGCTTTGAGATGCCGCTAAGCACAATAAGCTATCTGAAATACGAGCGACGTAAATAAAACAAATGTGATAGAATTTTGCTGAATTCTTAAATTAACCATAATATAAAATGATCTAATCGGGTCTCTGTTTGCCCTACCCTAGAAGTTTAATAGTGCATTTTACTCGCCATTTCATGCGCTTTGAGATGCCGCATAGCCCAATACGCTATCTGAAATAGGAGCGACGTAAATTGAACAAATGTGATAGAATTTCCGTGAACTCTTATATTAAACAAAATATAAAATGATCTAATCGGGTCTCTGATTGCCCTATCATAGAAGTTTAGTAGTGCATTTTACTCGTCATCCCACGCGCTTTAAGGTGCCGCCTAGCCCAGTACGCTATCTGAAATAGGAGCGACGTAAGTTGAACAAATGTGATAGAATTTTGCTGAATTCTTAAATTAACCATAATATAAAATGATCTAATCGAGTCTCTGTTTGCCCTACCCTAGAAGTTTAATAGTGCAGTTCACTCGTCACTTTATGCGCTTTGAGATGCCGCTAAGCCCAATAAGCTATCGGAAATAGGAGCGACGTAAATTGAACAAATGTGATAGAATTTCGCAGAATTCTTATGTTAACCAAAATATAAAATGATTTAATCTGGTCTCTGTTCGCCATAGCCTAGAAGTTTAATAGTGCATTTTGTTCGCCATTTCATGCGCTTTGTGATGCCGCTTAGCCCAATACGCTATCTGAAATAGGAGCGACGTAAATTGAACAAATGTGATAGAATTTCCCTGAAATCTTATATTAAACAAAATATAAAATGATCTAGTCTGGTCTCTGATTGCCCTATCATAGAAGTTTAATAGTGGATTTTACTCGCCATTCCACGCGCTTTAAGATGCCGCCTAGCCCAGTATGCTATCTGAAATAGGAACGACGTAAATTGAACAAATGTGAGAGAATTTTGCTGAATTCTTAAATTAACCATAATATAAAATGACCTAATCGGGTCTCTGTTTGCCCTACCCTAGAAGTTTAATAGTGCATTTCACGCGTCATTTCATGCGCTTTGAGATGCCGCTTAGCCTAATACGCTATCTGTAATTGGAGCGATATAAGTTGAACAAATGTGATAGAATTTCGCTGAATTCTTTTATTAACCATAATGTAAAAAGATATAATCGGATCTCTGTTCGCCCGAGCCTAGAACTTTAATAGTGCATTTTATTCGCCATTTCAAACGCTTTGAGATGCCGCTTTGCCCAATACGCTATCTGAAATAGGAGCGACGTAAATTGAACAAATGTGATAGAATTTCACTGAATTCTTATATTAACCAAAATGTAAAATGATCTAATCGGGTCTCTGATTGCCCTAGGATAGAAGTTAAATAGTGCATTTTACTCGCCATTCCGAACGCTTTAAGATGCCGCATAGCCCAGTTCGCTATCTGCAATAGGAGCGACGTAAATTGAACAAATGTGATAGAATTTTGCTGAATTCTTAAATTAACCATAGTACAAAATGATCTAATCGGGTCTCTGTTTGCTCTACCCTAGAAGTTTAATAGTGCATTTTGCTCGCCATTTCATGCGCTTTGAGATGCCGCTTTGCTCAGTACGCTATTTGAAATAGGAGCGACGTAAGTTGAACAAATGTGATAGAATTTCGCTGAATTCTTAAATTAACCATAACATAAAATGATCTAATCGGGTCTCTGTTTGCCCTACCCTAGAAGTTTAATAGTGCATTTTGCTCGCCATTTCATGCGCTTTGAGATGCCGCTGAGCGCAATACGCTATTTGAAATAGGAGCGACGTAAATTGAACAAATGTGATAGAATTTCACTGAATTCTTATATTAACCAAAATATAAAATGATCTAATCGGGTCTCTGATTGCCCTATCATAGAATTTTAATTGTGCATTCTACTCGCCATTCCACCCGCTTTAAGATGCCGCCTAGCCCAGTACGCTATCTGAAATAGGAGCGACGGAAATTGAACAAATGTGATAGAGTTTTGCTGAATTCTTAAATTAACCATAATATAAAATGATCTAATCGGGTCT